>CAXDID010000788.1:0-299202 GCA_963988835.1 Hexamita inflata | reverse complement strand
TTTGAACGCCATATATTATTTCATTCGGTTTATAAAGAGTTTTTAGTTGCTCGCAACTGTAATTTTAAATGGAGGCCGTTTTGTACTACTGCTCTATAACCACGAACTTGTTCTGGAGCTATAAGAGGCTCATATTTGGAAATGTTCGTTCTACAACCCGCCAATTCTTCTGCGTTGTTATAACCGTTTGGTAGAGCAAAGCGGTTTCCTCGTCAGTCCATCTGTGATATCGCTTCTTGGCGCTCATATGTATTGGCCGGAGTGGTTTACTTATAATATTGAGTATTGTATTATATAAAAAATATTATACACTAAATTTCAAAAATTTTAAACTTTAGGAATGTAATAATGTTAAATTAATGTTAACCTAAATATGGGTTACGTTTCAGTAAATAATATTGATGTTGATTTATTCACATACATTTATAATTTAAATATTATTTACTATAATTTGATAAACTCTTGTAGTTCAAGTCAACTATTTTCACATATATATTTACATTTTGTATTACAAATTGTATCTAATATATGCTAATATATATGTATATAATTATTAAACGAAATACGCAATTTCAAACTATAATACTGAATACTAAAACACTATTGAATCACACGTATACTGATTAATATAATTTTATATAATTTTAACATATTTTATATCATCGAGTTTCCAATTATTAAACCAAAAAATACATCGTTCGTTTGCCAGAAATCACATTAAATAACAGTATTTTTATAATTATCTATATTATTGATTATTCTTATTATTAATAAACTTCACTTCATTAAATATAATGCATACCTCATTGAGAATGTTGATATTAACTTTACAAAGCGTTAATCAATTATTTAAAACAACCCTTTAATTGATCATATTATTTCACAATACTTTTGGTTATGCGATCTTTCATTGTTTAAATATCAATAGTTTATAATATTTTCATCTATAATGTTTTATCTTCTGCATTATGAATAGCGTTAAGTTTCATCTATATTTTTATCAGAATATTTGTTGGAGTATTTTGATCTGCCAAATTATAAGATTCTTTTATGTATTTTTTGTGTTTGCATATAGGGTTAAAATTTTGAATATAGTTCTATTTGAGATTTAACTCATTAAAATTGGCGAATTCTAGCGCTTGAACACTCATTATCTTGTTATTCTATAGCTACAGTTATTTAATTGCTGGTAAATGTTTGACGAATGAAATATCAATAATTTCGTTGAACTAAAGTGAAAGTTGTTCCAATTTTGTAAGATATTTAAGATTTGCAACATCCTTCAATTAGTTATGGCTCAGATTCAGGATTTTAAGTTCTTTTAAGCTTTTTATCAGCTAAACATCTGCTATCTCGTTCTAGTTCGCGTACAGTTCGGTCAGCGTTTAAAGGGAACTTAAATACTTTAGGTTCTTCAGATGCGTTTTGTTGAGGTTCAATATTACAATGTTAGCTAGTTTTTTTAAAGGCTTAAAATCTGAAATCGAGATTTCTGAAACTTTCAAGTACTTCAAACGAATTAAATTGTGAATGTGCTTTAAATTTACCATAGAATCTTATATGTGTAGTTATTCGATGTTAGATTGGTGTTTGAATGTTATATTATCGCACTCAGAAGCATAAAGAGATTTAACGTTTAATAAATCCAAAAACCCCAAAGAAGTTAATTAAGAATCTTTAAATACGCCCAACCTTTCTTTATACACAGAATTCTCGTATTTCTGGATCATTGACTAATTATAATCATTTTGCATTAAAGTGGAAATAAATTTTAATATAAGTAAATAAATTATTGAGATATGATCCACTTCACAGATGATGAATGTAATCAATGACAATGGAATCAAATATATTTTGAGCTAAAAACAACAACTGGTTATTTAAAAACGTAAATATTAACATATTCAACCAAAATAACTTATGCATGTATTTAAGCTACATCCAGATTTAAATATTTTCTTTAGCGCTGAATGTAATAAAATTCGCTTATTCAATGACAATTATGAGATTTTGTAGTCATTTGATGTTGATTTAAATATATTTGCTAATGTAAAATACAACAACTTCACTTGGTATTCTTAGCCATAATTTAAACATGTATATTTCTGCAAAGGTATCATATATATTCATGCATTCCACTTACTTCTTAAAGTAGAAAAAACAGGGATATCCTTAGTAACACAAATAACACATTTTCTACTTCCAGAATTCACAAATATGGCTAGATTTGGTCGTTCGATGTTTGTGCTTAATGATGAGTTATACGTTTCAAATGTACGAAGATAGCTGCTTATTTTGAACAACGACAAACTTAAATATATGAAAGAAGTATTTCCAGATCTGGAAGAATATCATTAAATATAACCAGTATATCACTAATTAGATAATAATGTGTACATGCTAGATCATAAAGAGGTACGAAAAGTTAAGGATAATTTATAATTGTAACATATTTGTGATATTGGAATGAACAATGAGCACCAAAGCTATGTAATTGATGGAATCTTGATTGTTCACACATAAAACTACGACAATGTTGTTTTCGTGAACATGCTAACTCAGTAGCATATTAGAGTTGTGAAAGATGCGCAGCTTATGGCAGAAAAGCATAACGCGATTTATGATGATACCGATGGAATGTTCAGGCTAAAATAAAAACGGTTTAAGTAGTATTTCGGCGAAGACTTCAAAGTATAAATAGATCGTGCTTCTTATAACTTTAAAGCGGATTAGCTCAAAAAATACGCTGACTACCGCGTTACGATAGATTCTTTGTTATCTCCAATAGAGGACCAGTTAACTCAAGAAGAGTATGACGTGGTTTAGTCCAACAGGGCCTAATTATGGACAATGAAGCAGTAAAAGCTAGATCGTTATTTGAAGCCCTGTCAGCTGATGCACGTGGTGAAGCTGCGTACTGATCTTGACATTTCAATAGCGATTGAGGACAATTTTATTTACATTTTCGACCACAACAAACTCATTTTGGATTAAATCAACATCGATTTCGACTTTTACGCCGGGAAGAATAACAAAACGTTCAATAGGCAGCGTATCTCAGTTAACCAGGCCGAAACCTTCCAGTGTGTTATATCACAGGGTGTAATTTACCTCCAGGCCTTCGAGAACCTCTTCAAATTGAACGGGAGAAAACTCGAATTCGTTACAGTTGTTCCGAACACCGACTCTTCCTCCTGGTTCACCCCGACCATATTCATGTTGAACGATTAACTTTACACGTTCGACCACTACAGTTGCATTCACGTTTTACACAACGGGAGCTTTAAAAAGGTGAATTAGTTCAGAGAGAGGCCGTTTCTGTTCCCTTGCTTCTTTGGAAAGGTAGTACTGCTTGACCAACGCGGGATAAGCATGATTAAGGGCGACTTCCAAAAGTAATTCGTAGTTGAAGTCCCAGACGATCTGGACGACGTCTCGCTCATGCACGGAGGAACGTTCATAAACCACGAGCAAATGAGCAGGACGACACAGGTGATAGACATGATCCACGGAAAGCACAGAATGATACAAAACGACGAGAGCCTGCACAAAGACAACATATTCAGCATCCTCGAAGTCGGCAAAAGCGGCCTGAAACTGAAGGACTCGAAACTAATCGAGATATTCGGGAAAGAATACCCGAAACAACTCGAAACGTACTACAACAACTTCATCAACAATCAGTAACAAAGATACCCAGCATACAACAAACAAGTTGAAGCACTGCTAACTTTTGTAGTTTTGTTCTTGTACTTCTAGAAGAGGGTATAGTAGAAAATGCTTAATATAAGTCAAAAAATGAACCAAATATGTAACAATCAAGCTTCAATAGAAACAAAAGTAACATAAAGTATTAAATCAATGAAGGACGCGACAGATTAAATTCTTCAAAAGTTCTAAGAATTTAACAGGTCAAGTTCTAACTAGTGAATGTAAAATATTATTTTCAATAATATGGAATCCAATCAATTATGATATTATGTTGTTATAGGATAACCTTGAAGATAAAGAAGGTATGAGTACCATATTTGTGTGTTATTTAAAACTGAATTGTTTTGGATAATGACACACGTGTATATAATGATATACTCTATATTTTGTTTAAAATAGTTGTTTAAATTCTATATTCTTTAACAGTTTAAAATTTACAAAATCACTGAGATTTGGCTGATAGAATGTTCATTAACTGCTGAAGTGTGTCCGTATTCTCCGCGGAATATGCGCTGTTTGCTCGTTCAACTTTTGTATTTTTCTATTTTTAAGACTGCATCTACTTCTACATGACTAAGAACTTATTTTGGAGTTGTAACATCGTGAATTATGGAAATTAATTCTACACCATTGTCCAGTTCCTATCACACCGCAGCACAAATTTGTAAAGACGTGTTGATTCTTCTTCAGTCCAGCGATGGTACACTCGCTTGTTCATCTGAGTGGAGTGTCAAATCTTTCTCTGACATAATTTGTATTTCGTTCATGTAAGTGTATTGGTTAAGAAAATAACTAAATTTATTAAATAGATCCGTGATTTAAAATAATAATAATTTGCTGGTATTGAACGCGAAATAATATAGATATATGATAATATATTTCATGTCAAAATAATTTGTTCTTAAAATGGGAAATTTTATTTTTTGCATAGACTGAAGAACGTATTTCATATTCAAGCAAATTAAATCGAATCACTCACAAAATATAAAATAATAACAAACTAACAGAATACACAGAAGAGTCACTAATTTCGTCCGAGTAATCATATTATTAGTATTTTATTGGATACTCAATATTTTCATAGAGGTAAAATGTAGTAAGTTCATCTTTAAAGATAACTTAAATGACTGAATATATACTAAACGACTTAATATCAAAACCATAACTTCATGTCAGGTTAAGTCCATCCAGAATCATTAGTCGCACTTTAACAAGTAGGTATTGAAGATTTATGGTAATACCAATAAGTTGGAATCCTAATGTCCACGTCTGCAGAGAACAAACAGACAATGTTTTCAGGAAAAAGACTAGAAAAGCACAAGATCAACCAACAGAACTTAACACTCATAGGAAATTGATCAACAGAAGAATTTATTTTTTAGTTGTATTCCAGTAAACGAGACAACTAACTCAAACGCTGGAACACAAAATACTAGTGTAAAACCTAAGAAGAAACCTAGACAAAATCTCAAGAGCAGCCAAGAGATCACATAAACTCAACCTGACTCGTTCTTCTAGGATATTATTGTCATTTATTGTTAGTTTAAAAAAACTAAATTATGAAATTTAGTTTTAACTTAAAGTATCTTATGCTTGTCACCAAACATACAATAATTTATTGATCCACTTCATTTTGGCGATGAATAACAAAAAATCTTGCAACAAGAAGAAAAATAATATCACAACAAGAAAAACACAATAATTATCATTTAAATAAACAATTTTATAAAATAGAGATAATGGATACCATTTATGGACGATTTAAGAATCAATATTACTCTACAAAACAGTAAAGAAACATATGTCTAACGAAAATAAATGGGTAATAGTAATGTAAATTTTTCCATAGTTTTCTTTGCTACAATTAAAGAATAAATTTATAACTATTTAAAAACAGATAAAGTAGAAGGAATATATTAAAGTAACCAAAGAAACGAGTATTAATATTCAACAAGAAAATATAAATACGAAAACAGCTTACAACAATGATATCGTAATTGATGAAACGTTCTAGCGTTTATTGGATCTATTATAAGAATCTAAGAAAGAATAATGACTAAATGAACAAAAGAGCACAAGTAATAATACATTTTTTTGGCTAAAAGGACCAAACGACCGCTCAGCACTTATATTTACTTTCTGTTTAATAAATAATATCGATAATCGGAGAAAAAAGAAGAATGATGTATGAGCAATATTAATTAATTATTAATTAAAATATTGATATATAATATACGATAGTCTAGTATGAATATAAACGGTGACACTATTGTTCCTGAGTTAAAATATGACCCTGAATGATATTTTGTATTAAACAGTATAGTAATATTGTATTTAACAACTAATTATAGTTAATAACAGCCTGCAAATACTAATACGATTTATTTATCATATTATTCTCATATCATTTCCCACTCCAAACGTTCCACTATTTTTCACAGCTTCAGCCCGGTCCAAATTACGGCAACAACTACAACATTGCTGGGAAAGTAATCTCAATACAAACTGCCTCGCTTACCCTTTCTGACGCGAACGACAGCACTTTAGTTTTTAAGGCCCCAATAACCATTTTGGAAGCCCTAAAAGAAAACACATTTATAAAAGTGTTCATGTGCACCTTTTAAACTGAGCAGAAACCCGATATTCAAAACGCAACAATTATTACTCAATAAGAGTTCGAAGAACTGAATTATTCCGAAATAATTAACAGAAATTCCTTCCCCGAACTGTAAAAAACAATTGAATTCGTGAATAAACCGCCACTTATGCGCCCAGTTTTGAAGAAACTGAACCACTTAAGAGCACTTAGCCTGAACATTCACGGCCTAACTGAGAAGGAGGAAATTAAAACCAGATTAATTCAAAGTATTATTATAAATGAAGACCCGGACGTAATCTGCATTTAGGAAACAAAATGCTCAGCAGAGGACGTTATTAGGGTAGCATAGTAGTTTAGTGATTATGAACTATTCAACTCACAGGCGAAACTGATCAGGAAAAACTACTTTCACGGAACGGCCACCCTGGTTAAGAAGAAAATCAGCGCTTAGTAATAATTAATAACGGATTAGCCCAGAATAATCGCAGAGGGGCGCATTACCACGATTTTAATCAGTAATCTTGCCATAATCAATGTGTACTCCCCATACTCACTCAATAACTACGAATTCAGAGCAAAATTTGACTCATACCTCCAAAATTACCACTAACAGTTTAAACAAGCAATTATTTTAGGTGATTTGAACGTGACCCCAATCAACTACAAAGAGCACTGCGCGAGCTGCACTGACTTCGAAATAAGCAACTTTAACACACTTAAAACGGATTTTGAAGCAGTTCTCGAAAACAGCCCCACCGTTTTCGGATGGAACAACTGCAGCCAGGTTGACCACATCCTGGTTAAGGGAGTGAGGTGGGCGGAACCGCGGGTGCTGAGCGAGTACTTCAGAACGGGGAGCGATCATATTCCAGTTGTGGTTGATGTTAAAGTGGAAGAAGAAGATGTTGAGGAGTGATAGAAGTTTTTTGCAAATATTTAGAAAATGAATAAGAAATGCTGATAATATCTAAGATACTCACGCATATCTAGTCATTTTTACAGGAGTATAATCATTTGAAAAAAATGAATCCTTAGAATGAAGTGGAGCGTGTGTGGAAATGAACTGTATTTTAATATTAACTATTATTACAAATATCATACGCTTCAGAATTAATGAATCTAAACAAATCAAATAAAGACACAATTCCTTTAACATATACAGAATCTGGAGCATTTATAGAATTTTAACCACCTTTGTAGATTTAAAATAAGTCTAATAGTGATAATTAAGAGCGTATTCAGAAGCCTGTTCATTACAAGCGTAGAAAATACAGGTCAACATCTTATGATCCAAATTTATCCCAGTTTGAGTCTGAAATAGATAAAAGAATGCGTAATGCGCGTTTGATCTCAGATCAGGTTCAAGCTTAGCTCGAGCTCAACAAGCAGCATGCGTAAACGATTGAGTAGTAGGTGATAAAGGACGAAATCACTCAGAAGCAGTTTGAGTCTAACACCTAGTAAGAAAAGCTATAGGAGAGGAAGTAGTTCAAGAAAGAGTTGTCCAAGCAGCGCAAGATTCAAAATGAGCAGCTCCAAACTGCTATTTAACTAATGAAGCAGGCTGAGTGTGCGTACAAGCCATCCGAAATCCTCCTCCAGCTTAAACTCGAAAAGTAAAATATAGAAATCTAAAACTCACTGTTGAAGCCAATACCCCTGAAAGAGCTAAAACAGAACAATCCAGAGTTGTACGGAAAAAAGAAGTGGAGAGCGCGTAATTTTGAAGCGGAAGACCAAATCACCTTCTCATCAGCAGAAACGGATTCGGAAAATGTTTTTGAAAACGAGAAAGAAGCGGAAAACGAAAAAGAAACGCAAAAATTAATTCGCAGGAAATAAATGCTCGAAAAAATTAACGAAGAACCCTGGTACCCCGTTTGAAGTAAGAAATTTTAGTTTTGAAATTAAATTTGAACTTATAAATTTGAGTGTATTAGATGAACTTATTGGATTAAAAGCAAAATAAACAAAAAATAAACTATCTATTTAATTTAAACCTTCAAAAAGAAAAAGAAAAAATATTTTGTAAAGAACTTGTGAGAGTCACTTGAAAAATCTGTGCACAACAAGTTGAGAGTCTTTTAAACTAATTTTTCAAAATTAGGTTTATTATCTACATTTTATTTTCTAACTGTAGTATTAATATCTTTTCTTTTATATTTTCTCTCGTTATACTTATACAGGTACATTTGATTATTTACTTTATTTCTTATTAATTTTCTTATTTTGAAATTAGTATTAAGAAATATTAATTGGTAATATTATCAATATAAAAATCTGTTAAAATCATATGAGATGAAGTAAACATTCCAAACAACAGCAGAAAATTCTGCAAAAAGCGTACCAACAAAGACATGTTACTGCGGCATCAGCTGCTGCAGACGCAGCATTGTTATTACTATTAACAATAACAGTTGTATTAGTGGCAGCTGGATAAACAGCTTATTATGACGTCATTACCACAGGAGCTTGCTGAACATAAGCTGTTTGAAGAACTGGTTAGTTGAGTTGTTAAACATTTTGGGAGTTTGGTTGTTAATACATGTTAGATTGTTATTGCATTACTGGTTGTACTGGTTAAGCATTTTGATTATATTGCAAATTTGGTTGCATTGTTTAATTGCGGAATGGAAAATGTTTAATAAAAATATAATATAGAAAACATTTTATATGATTATTATGTATTTTTTCCTATAAATTCAGATAAGTTAAGATAATATTTTATGTCTAGACTTATCCAAAATTATCAAATGCTGATATCATAATTAAGTCTTCATTTGCTGACACGTGCAGATCGCACGAACATCTGCATTAAAAATTCCGTTGTAAAGTACCATTAGTAATGAATAACCTTTGATTAAGGGAGCTAAACAGTAAGACCTAATAAGCTAGACAAATATAACGCATCATAACCCCAGTTGACCTTCCTTATCATCAAAAATATTATTCCCTTATGAAGTTTTTTAAAATTCAGTATTCAAAAATTACAAATATAGTATAAACTTGTTATAATAATTAAATTGCATTTCATAACCACTTCTCAACAAGCAAACATGACTGAATTAAACTATAATATTCCAAATATAAAGTACGATATTTAAATGACTTGCAAATATGAAAGTAAAATTCATAATAGAAACTTGGAAATCGAAGGAGATCCAGAAATTACAAATTTGAGATTTCTTGAAAAGTTCGACATTTAAACATTGAAATATAATGTTAGCAATAATATGAGTGTAAAATTAAGTAGCAATACGATTACGGAATTAACTTTGAAACAACTAGTACATTTTGTGGATAAATATATGTAACAATATGTGTTGAATTTGAATGTTGACGATTTGGAACTCTAAAATCTGGAAACTTTGGTGTTAGAAAACAATAAGTTAGAAAATGATTAACTATTTAATCTAAATAAGTTCAAAAAGCTTCATAATCTTAATGTTTCATTAAACAATGTTGATCTGACGTATATACATAATATTATAGGTCTTACGTAATTGTCTATACGAGGGTGTGGTTTGAAGAATATAGATTAAATTATATCGTTAGTAAATTTGAAAGAGCTCGATTTAAGTAAAAATATTGGAATCAATCTTGGCCCATTATGTAAAGTCACGAGTATAACTAAATTATTAATACGAGAATGTTGTCTACAAATTAATTAAATCGCACCTCTTTCCAATTTAGAGGTTCTTGATGTATCTTTTAACTAACTGCAAAATATTGACTCTTTAAGTGGATTGGTAAACCTTAAAGAACTAGTTCTGGATAGTTGTGGACTCAGAAAATTAAGTGCTTTAAAATATCTTGTCAATTTACGAAATTTAAATCTTTACAACAATTCTAATATTGATGTGACTGAGTTGCAGTATTTGAAGAATATTACTCATTTAAATTTGTATAAGTGTGGCTTTGTTTCTATCCATGTGTTAAGACCACTCATGAATCTATAGAATCTAAATATTTCGGAAAATAAAATTGTGTACTTTGATATAGATCTTAATGAGTTGTAAAAATTAGAAAAACTTTATGTTGATGGTAATCTTATAAATGATATCACATCAACCGAAATATTGCTAAATTTTAATATTAAATAAAGAATAAGATATTTTGACATCTCTTGCTAAATAAAACCAACTAGAAAATAACTTCGCTTGGCCCAAAAATTGAGACGCATTGAAAACCCGAATATTTTACTTCTTTAAATCTAAAACAAACATTTAAAATTTAAAACATTATTTTACAACTTTAAATAATAAATTGCTGTAATAAAAGAGCACGTACACTCAAATCATATTCAGAACATATCTTATATAGCACTTGTCTTCCAACAGATGAATTAATCTGTTTTCTAATGAGTTTTTTTAATTATTTTTTCTGGTAAATATAAACATAATTATAGCCATTAAATAACATTTGAACGTTATGAATTTAGTCATACTACATGTAAGGAGTTACATATTTCAATTATCTTATTAACAAAAATGTATCCAAAATGTGTTGTACTGGGAAATGTCGAATTTGATGATTTATGATAAAAACGGGTCAAAACTGTAATTGTAGTACTCAATAAGCACAAATAGTTCACATTTTTATATTTATATTCTAAATTTATAATTTACACTTCAAATGTCATCTGACTCTGAAATTTCAGTGTGTGATGCAGCAACGCAAACGCTGACAGAGTATGATCAAATACGTTCATAAATTCCAAATTATACAAAGCACTCTCGTTTACCCAAGTCTTCTCCGATGTCCAACTCTTCAACGCCGAATTTCAATCGAAAAAGTATTTCAATCCACAAGAAATTCAGTGAAAATACATTAACGCCGGAGTAAATTTTAATAAATGAGCGCATGAACAAGGCAAAGCAGCTAACCTATACCGAGAAAGTGGTGATTAAGTCCGAGCCGAGTATAAAACTCAGTGAGGAGGAAATCAAGGCGAAAACGGATAAATCTAAGCAGTAAAATCAGCAAACAGCCGAGTGGCTTCAGAGGAACAAGGAAAACCGCCTCAAACAGGAAGCCGAGCTTGCTGAAAAGGAGCAAGCCATGTAATCCTTAGAGGAATAGATCAAAGCTGAAACCAGGAAGGCGAAATCAACTGAAACGCGCGATATACTCTTAAGACTCCGAGCACAGTACGAGGAGCTCATGAAGCGGATCATGGCCCTGCGCGATCCGGCCTTCATGTACACGAAAGAGGAGATAATAACCGAGAAGATAAAATCAAGAGAAGAAAGAGAAAGATTTAAAAATCAGTTCAAACCGATTCCAATGGCCGAGCTCAAAGTGTCCCAACCCGAACTATTCATGAGCCCAAAGCAAAAAATGAACCGCTCACAATCCGAGGAACCTTAAAACGAAGAGCCTTAAGTTAGGAATGAAGCGGAACAGATGAAAGAGAGCGAGGACCAGTTCGCGCTCATGGTTCAGCAACTTGATGAGTAGTGAATAAAAGGAATTATATATTATATTTTAAATGACAAAAAATGAAAACAAAGGCAAGTTGTAAAATGTACGTTATCTTACGTTATCTCGCTTACGTTCGTTCTAAGTTTGAATTAAAAAATGATATACCCAGGTGATTGTTAAAATTAGTTGAAATTAAATCAATGTAGTTATCAGATTTTAAGATTTGTTTTAATATACCACTAACTATTAATTGGAGTTATAAGAACAAAGAAAGGTAACACAATGTTTTGTTTTTATTATTAAACTAAAATGGTATTGAAATGAAATGATACTTAGCTTATTAACTAATTACCATAACCTGCAACTGACGTCATACTTTAAATTTTACCTGTTCATGTAATTTAAATTTTTAATAATAATTTTCATCAGATAACATCACGATATATAATTTACGAACATTAAACAAACCATTTTCCATTTCACAACATGGATCCAGAAAATAATAACCCAACACACGTTACTGCCCCACAAATGCCAGAAATGCCATTGTAGTTGCCATTTGATATATAAACTCCAGCAGTCCCCACCACTATTGAATAACCAGCAATGATCCCTACATAAGATCCCAATGTTTAAATTAACTCAAATATTTCTTTGCCAGATCAAAACTTCCAACAACCACCAATGCAATAAAATTACTAATAACAAAACTATCAATAACCTCCAGTAGTTATGCAATAAGTTCCAGTGTAAGGTCAAGTATAATAAGTGTAAGGATAAGTAATTATAGCCCAACCAGGCCAATAAGTTTACCCAGCTGCTACAAATACGACTATCGTTGTAAATAATAATAATGAAGCTGCTGAAGCCGCTGCTGAAGCTGCTTGTTGCTGTTTATGCTGGATGGCAGCTTGCAGAATTTTCTGTTGCTGCCTTGAATGCCTTTTGCACATAGTGTGAGTGACATGTTTATTTTACATAATTTTTTGTCAATATGGTTGAAATAAATTATTAAACAATATAATTATTTTGATATAAAATATGTTTACACATGTGTGTATAAAATTAAAATATGTAATAAAATGTTAAATTTCCATTCCGCAAAATTAATGCAACCAAATTTGTAATACAACTAAAATGGACAATAAAACGTTTAGCAACTCAACTAACCGGTTCTTTAAACTGCTTATGTACAACAGGCTCCCGTAGTGATGACTACACAACCTGCTGTGTATCCGGCTGCCACTAATACAACAGTTGTTGTAAACAACACGAATAATGCTGCAGCTGCAGCAGCTGATGCCGCAGTAACATGTCTTTGTTGGTACGCTTTTTGCAGAATTTTCTGTTGTTGTTTGGAATGTTTACTTCACCTTGTGTGATTGTTAACTGATTTTTATATTTGATAATAATTATTAAACATATTTTTGTTTATTTAATATTTCTATCACTTTTCTTTAGGTTTAGATTAACCACCGTAATGTGGTTTCTCAATCTTTTCAACTTTTTTGGTTTCAGTTTTAGCTTCTACTTTGGTTTCTTTTTCTATTGTTTTCTCAACAGGTTTCTCTTTCTTAGCTTCTTTCACTTCTTTAATTTCTGGCGCTTTGGGTGCTTCTTTTGTTTCTTTCTTGTTATTGGCTTAGTTGATTATCTTTTCATCGCTTTTATTTGTTTTATTGTGAGCTGACTGTGGTTTTTCTTCAGTTTCTTCTTTAGCTACGTTTTATTTTTAGCTTTTAACTCTCCAAACTCTTGCTTTTCCCTTTGGATCTCCGTAGAACAAGATTGGGTTCATTTGTTTGATTTCTTGTTTAGTGATTGGTTTGTTTCCTTGATTGAGAAGCTTCATTTCTTCGATTTCTTTGTGTTTATCGCTAATGACTTGATTTGAATCGTAAGCGAGTTCTGATTCTTTCATTTGTGTGATTTTTGTTTTTAGGTTCAGGTGTTGTTCTTTTTGTTTGCTGAGGAAGTTTGCTTTGTCTTGTTTTCTCTTTTGTATGGTGAGTATTCTGAGTTCTTCAGCTTGTTGTTTTTTCATCTCGTTTTCTTTGATTTCGTTTTGGATTTCCATTTCGCGCTGCATTTTGATCACGTTCATTTTCTTTTCCACCTCCAGGGATTTTTGGGCAGCCGATTTCATGATGTCGTCAATCTTGGATAGTGGTTGGCTGGGAGTCTTTACCTGAATCTTTTTCAGGTAATTTTGGGCGTTATTTTCCTCTTTGTCTTGAGGGGGAGATGTTTGTTTCGGTTCAATTGAGTTGTTATTCACAGGGAGTTCTTGTTTGTCCTATTTCTGGGGTTGTTTTGGAGCTGTTTTGTCCTTTTGTGGTTCGACAGTTTCTTTTTTGGGTTCACATTTTTCTTTTGGTTTTGTCTCTTGTTCGGAATCTGTTTTTTCTGATTTCACTTCTTTTTCTTTCTTTTCAGTTTCTTTTTTGGGTTCTTCTTTTTGGGCGTCTTTCTTTTCAGGTTCTGGTTTTAGGTCTTTCTTTTCTTTGGTTAAAGGGCTCACGTCTTTGTGAACGTCTTTCTTTGAGTCGGATAATTCTTTTGTTTCTTTCTTGGGTTCTTTATCTAACTTTTCCTCTTTCTTTGGGTCTTTGTGCTCAGCTTCATGTTTACTGCGGCTTGATGACAAGTCTTATGTTTTACCCGGTTCTTTTTCAGAAATAGACTTTTTTGCTTCAACGTTGGGTTTCTCTGGCTGTTTATGTGGAGATTTCATCTCCTCCTTTTCAGCGACAGATTTTTTGCGATCATCTGTATGCTTTTCTTCTTTAACTTCAGCTTGTTTTTGTGGTTTTTATTCTTCCTTGTGATCTGGTTTCGGAGATATTGATTTACGGTTTTAATCCTCTTAGTCTTTTATTAACTATGGTTTAATTTTCTATTGTTCAGGCTTGGTAGCGTCCGAATTACGGTGGTCATTAAGTGGTTTTTAATTAGTTTCAGGTTTAACTACTTTTTCTGGTTTAGTTGGAACTTGATCCTATTTCACCGCATTATTTTGCGGCTTTTAAGCAGTTGGAGATGGCTTTGTCTCTTTAGGTTTCTATGGAGATGTTTCAGTTTTGCTCATATTTGCGCCGGAGTGGCATTATATAAGAATAATGTAAGATCAATTCTATAAAATTAAATAGTATTTTAAACAAATTTTAAATATTAAACAGTAATACTACATAACCTCGAATTGAGACACCCACCCCCTTTCACTTACAGACACCCGAAGTGCTCAGATACAGACACCTTCGATTTTTTAATAGTAAAGGTGTCTATAACTGAACTACGAAAGGGGTTGTAAGTGAATTGAACATTGTAAATCTCTTTTGTATTTACAAAATTTTTTTGAGCTTTTGAACTTTGTATGACCATATATATAAATTATATGCTACTTAATCTTCTATATAATGGTAATTTATGCAAATTAGATCAAGAAACTAGATATTTTTCAGAATATTTTTGGAATATTTTTGGAAAAGGTGTCTGTAACTGAAATGGAAAACCAAATCTGACACAAGAAATATACCAAACTGAGCCAGATTTGCTCTCACTTATAGACACCCTGGCCATTTTTGAAAACTGCTCGGGTGTCTGTATTCGAACAAGGGTGAATGGTTCAATTCGAGGTTATGTAGTAACTTAGATGAAGAAAATACACTGTTTCATAACAAACATCACGCATTGTCATTATCTTCATTCCTTGTAGTTATATGTCTTGTTAATGAGTTCATCAATTGTATGTTTATTGATCCTGTTAAATCTGATCCAGAAACACATTAAAAGATAGAATATTTTGCTAGTAACAACGTAATTTAATGAAATCTGTTTGTTTAGCATAGGAAGAGTGAAATCATTCATTTTAAGAACATACTATTTAGTTTAACTTACTATTTTGACATGAAATATATTATCAATTCATTTAGCATAAAACTGATTATTCCATTTGCTATGTGTTATTTTGTAAACGTATCAATTCAATTCTTATTCATTTTATTAAATTTAAACCAATTATCATCCTATATTTTAAACTTATCCTCAATCAGATTTGACACTTCAAATAAATGAGTAAACGGACTTATCACAGTTGGACAGAGGAGGAATCCGCTCGTTTGTACAAATTTGTGCTGCGTTGTGAAAGAAACTGGGCTGAAGTTTAGCGATAATTTCCTCAGTTTTCGATGCTGCAACTTCAGAACAGATTCTAAATAATGAGAAAATAAATGCAGTTAAAGGAGCAGAAAAATGATGAAAAAGTTGCAGAAGCGGTTAATAATACAGAAACGATTCAATAACTTGTGAATCTGTTTTAACAACTGTGATTTAGTTTTATATTTATATAACCACTAATAATATTATTTATGGATTAAAAAGAATATTATTATAGAATATTATTATACAAAAGAATATTATTTTACATACCAAGTATACTTATCTACTCGTCTGTTTGACGAACGCATATGCGAGCACACAGTTATTGGATATTATTGGTATAATTCCAAGCATTGGAATAACTCTACTTCTATTTATATTCATATTTCATTATATTTTGATTAATTTTGTGACTTTAAATTTAATTCAGTGATTTCTAATGAAATTATTTGATTAAACGAAATTAAATTTCACAATCTTTAACATGAAATCTAGATTTATTCAATTTTTATATATATTTTATTGCGGATAAGTAAATGAAGAATTTATTGTTATTAAATTACTGTTTCATAAGGATTAAAAGCTATTGATATTAAATTATTCGAATAAATCACTTACAACAGTGATTTTTGTGATAAGACCGATTTAACACTCCGAATCAATGAACAAAAGGACTTATCATCGATGGACAGACTTAGAATCCTAAAATCTGTATCGCTGTGTAGTTAAATACCAAAAAAACTGGGAACAGGTACAAATATAATTTCCATAGTTCACAATGTTGCAGATACAAAATAAATTCTTGACTTTGTAAAAACAAGTAACTATCCAAAATAATATCAAAACAGATTAATAAGTTCAACCAATTACTTCTATAGAGAATACTGATATATTGTAGCAAATACAAGATATTCTAAAAAGCCAGCCAGAATGATATTGTACCATAATTCTTTTTATTATTACAATTAGTGTATTCAGATGAAAAATTTTAGGAAGTAACCAATTTAGATACAAAATATAATTATATTACTGTATTTTACAGGTATTTATAATTCCGCTTCAAATTCAATGTTTACTTCCTGTTTATTATACGAAACAGTACCAGATATTGATCGTTTAGATCTTCCTGAATCCGAGTTTACTGATCTTTATTTAAAGAAAAACATGAATTAGTACGAGATTGATATAGTACAGCAATTATTGAACCGATTTTGTGACGGTGAAAACCAATTTATGTTAGTGTACGGCGATATTGGCGATTTTTACAAAAACCTGCCCATTTTAGTTGACGCAGCCTTTTCACGTGCAAAACTTTTATCTAACCCAGTTCTCAAATTTTCAATGGCTGAAATAGAAAATAACAAGCAGCACGATCTGCTTTCATCTAAGCCTCTTGATACTCTAACTGAACTTCAGACACTAAACTCACCGTCAAAGTTGTTATCGTTGTATGCTCCAAATTACGATCGTCATTTTTTATTTAAATTAAAATTGATATTTAATCACAAGGAATCTGTTTTGTAAATCCTTTTTCTCAATTTCACCGCTTACGACTCCTTTTTAACCGATTTCATCACTTATGCGTAAAATATGTAAAATTCTTTCCACTTTCTTTCGAATAATTAAATTTTAATTTAATTAACAAATATATTTAATAAACCAACGTCTGTAACGCAGATTTTTCACTTTAGGAACGATTTGAAGGACTTAGCACCGAATCTGCTTTTCTTCAACTAAACGAATCTGCGCAAGATCCGTTCGCCAAAATAAACTGCGTCTAAAACGCACTAAACGCAGAGAACCAAATCTCAAAGTGCGAAGGATATAAACCAGCGGATAATGAGCAAATAGTTCGTTTAAGAGTAAACCACACCGAATCAGATGCTACAAATAAAATATAGCAACTAAATCGAATCGCTTGCTAAGGAAATCATACTTATGCAAGAAGATTTGGATAAAATTCGAAGGCAATAATTCGAAGACGAAGATCTGTTCAACCTTTTTTAAATGGGAAAAACGGACACTGAAATTCTACAAATGACCGGAATTAAAGACGTTAAACTACTCAGGCTCAAACAAAATCTACTACTAGTTGATTTAACCACACTCACAATGAAAAAGACAATTCACGTTTTCTGCAACAGAAACAAACCAAAAGAAACTCCAATAGAAACTGCTCAAAAAAATGTTCTGATGGAACCAATTAAAACAACATCAATAATTAAACAAGACTCTAAAAGAGATATATTGAACACAATCAAAAAAAACGACTCAGACCTTAAAGTTCGCTCACTTAAGAAAAGCAACTCAAATACTATCAAACCAAGCCCATCACAACTTAACATTCAAACATAAATTTTCAAAGAAGAACTACCACCTGTTCCTATTCCAGTTTAAGAGCCTGTTGTAAATCCACCAGTTTAGCCAGAAATTATTGTAGCTCCAGTAGAAAGCCTTCCGCCAGCAACTCCTATTACTGAAAACCGAGAGATGCAAACAGAACCTATATAATTGCATTCAATAGCAAACGCTTCATTTTCAAAAACATCAAAAGTATCAATAGTGGATCCTTCAACAGATTTTGAAGCTATATAGGCTTAGATCTTGAATCAGGTTAAACATTATAACTATAAACACTCTGGTGTTATTCAAGCGCATTTATACTAGAAATCAGTTTAATCATGCATGATAAATGCTCAAATTCACTGTAAAATATTGAAAACAATGCGTGAGTTATACTAGAATTCAAATATGGACGTTCCAGAGCTAAAGAAAATGTTTGTAGGTTTGAACTTATCATTAGTGCTGGAAATTGAATACGGTAAAGACAAAGTAGTTAACACAATCAAGTGCAACGAGTTATTGAGTAAGATAGGTTAACAGTGTTTTGCTAAGAAAAATATCACAGAATGCAGTGTTTTTGTAACAAATAGTGGTGACAAATATGTTTTAGGCGGTAATCTAGATTTTTATAAAGATTGGATGAGTATTGACGAGTGATTATATATTGAGTTGTATGTAATGCATTTATTAAATATTTTTAAATATTAATACTCATTCTTTAACTAATCTTAAGAGAACATTTATCGTGTCTTACACATCCACATTATCTTGAACCAATGTATTAGAAGACTAGCTACTTCTAGGCGTTGAGTTGTGGTAACACTTCCGATACTACTTCTAAATCATCTGGAATTTGTTTTGCAACTGCATCTATGTTAGTTACGGAAACACCTTATGCACCATGTACCAGTCTCTCTTTGTTGTCATTACGGTCTTATATAATAAGGTTACTTCTGCATCGGTCCATTTGTGGTATATTCTAGGGTCTGTCATGGTTGATTGGAAAGTGGAAATATATCTTCCGCTATTTATGTGCTGAAGTGAATATAGACAGGAAAATAATAGATTCTATATTTAATTTAATATATTGGTGTTCTATACATAAATGATAGGTATATATCTTCTTAAATTAAGTGCTGCTGTTAAAAAGAAAATGAATTTTCAATATAAAATATCAGTGTTCTAATAATATATAATAAGATATATTATTTAAGACATTATAAATAAATCATGAACAAACACTTTTTCGTTTGTGTGTCATATTTAATGTTTCTTCACAATTTGAAAAATAATCAACCAAATCGATTTATCATGAAATCATGAGTGTTAACATATATAAAGGCTTAGTGTATTATAAAGTTCAATTTCATGTAAGTTCAAAAATAGAATTTTTCCTGTAATAAACGTTACGAACCTTGGTTTTATATAATATTAAAAACTCATCATAATCAATCAACTAACGACCATTCATATACAGCTTATGTAAGTTGATTTAGGATTCATACAATTTCATGTAACTTTATCTATTTATAGCTAGTATACAAGAGTATTATTTAAACTTAAATATAATCTAATTCCGTTTCTATTATCAATATGTATTTAATTTGGTTTAAAAACAAGTCACTGTGAATTAATTGACAAGTTTATTATCTGTTCGGCACCTTATTAGATTTGTTCGTGTGTAAGAACTACGTTAACAATTAAAAACGGACTTGAATTATCTCGTTTGAAATAGTCTTCATTAAACCAGAACGGAATGTCATTCAGTTCCTCTAAAATATCTTATCTTGAAACTGGTTTGCTTTGCATTCTAGATTGTGCCGTTGATTAAATAGCTGTTTATAGTCGGGTTGCCAATTTTGATACATTTCTTTCTTTTATTGACACGAATCTTTTAACTGGAATAAATGATAATTTTATGTACTAAGATAGCTACAGATTATTTTTAAATGTTGCTACTTCATTCGGAATCCACGTGGGCATGTTTTTCTAGTTCATTAAAAAGTATGAATAATATTTTTATGAAACTGGTTAGAATAAAGTAAATGATCGGAATTATTATTCAGGAGACTAAAGTTGTAACTACCTGAAAATATTTGATTGATATTACACATCTTCGAATAAATTGACTAAATTTGTGCAATCATCTACACTAAAGTGCTTCTCTGCAAAGATATAATTACATTTTTGTAATAGCATTTACTTTTAAAATCTTACGAAATATATATTGAACTAATCAACATTTTCTTTTATTATTTCTGAATTATTGTTTGTATATAGTTAACTCAAAAAATGAGGTGTATCATATTGAAAAATGTCTTTTAATATTGAATTCGTTTCAGAAATATCTAAAAAGCGCTTTGAAACTATTATGTTATTTGGACGAGTTTTAAATAGTATTATTATACTTATTAGTCCAAAATTAGATAATATTGAGATTAGTATCCATAAAGTCTAATTTTCAAGTTTGAAATTATATTAAGTTTATGTGTATCTCATAATATTTTAAGAAATACGACTACTCCTACTTGTTAAATTAGGATATATTTCTTCCATACTAGTAGCTGTAATATTTTAAGGTATATTTTTCAAATATTGTGTAATATTACTATTTTGTTCTTTCAACCATGTTTATTGGCTCATATTTGTGAATACAACGTCTTAAATCAGTACAATAAATTGATTTAGCACACTAAATTCTTTAACTGTTATAAATCCTTTTAGAAATAGCGGTGAAGAAGCATTAAATATTACAGATCGTTCGTAAATCGCTGAACTATTATAATCAAGTTCTGTGAGTAATACTGAAAGTCTTGTTAAATTTTGTTGAACTTAAATAACAAACTCGTTATTTAAACTTCTTTGAAACGCAGTATCCCAAAATTTATGATTTTTTGAACAACTTCTATACATGGTCTGAATTGTAGCATTACTTAGAGTTTCGGTCAGATACCCATAGTATATTAACAATTATTTGATGCCGAATGCATATTCACTTCCTAATTAAGAGTATAATACTGATCCAGTAACGTCCATTATGAGATATTTTTGATCATTATTTTTTAAATGCTTTAAGAAGAGATCATTTATATCAAGCTACAATGTAAGATATCCACTTACCTATGGTTATCCTAAAACTGACTTATTCTTAGATATTAATGGTTTAGTTAAGAAAGTTTAACCGTTATTGAAACTTAATCGAAACTTTTGGTTTGTGCCATCAATATTACTCTTTATTTATTCATTTTTTACAATGTTATTGTTTGCTGGATTTGTAGAAAATAAAAAATATTAGTTAAAATATAACCTAGATATTTCAGTGCATACTTTATTAACAATTTTTAAGTCTTAATTGAGTCCTAATTCGTTTTCTACCTGTAATTATTGTTCAATCAAATAATCAAAATTTTGATCGAATCCAGAAACCCAGTTGTGACCTAAATAAACTGCTTTAATACTTGGATTGGATAATAAATATTCAATTTATTTAACATAACGTGCAAAATGAAGAATTTCTCTTGATTTCTAATATAATAAGTATAACAGGTGAGGTGATGTAGTATTTTATTATTTCAAACTACTAAATTATGAAGAAGATATATATTTATTATTTTAAATAACCATGACACACGAATCATAATTTAGAGCATATTTTATTTTAGAAGGAAATAAATAATAATATTTTAAAGCTATTGCATCTAAAACAGCTTAATTTAAGTTTAATAATGCGCTTTTATATTTGTCATGATCTAAAATAAGTTAATTAATATTTCCAAATTCTGGAATATTTTGCAAATTAATTATAAAATCATCTGTATCCATAGTTAATGTAAATTTACTGTTTATACTACTGAAATTTTCAGCTTTAAGACATAAAATATTTGAATTTATTTGTTACATAATGGATTACTTTGTTTTTCGATATACATCTATATTTGTTTCATACAAACACGCATAACCATCTGAAACAAAGCAATTGTCACGTGTTCGCTAAAAAGAATATTTTGTGATTTACCTTAAATTAGAAAGATTTAGTGCTTAGACATTATATGTACGCTATTGTGGCAAAACACATAATGGACTATTTGAATATTGGAATCTCTGTAATGTTGTAATAGCAGTTGATGAAAGACCAATATTTATTGATAATTCTTTATGTGTGACTTACATTTGATAGTATTCATACAAACGTTCAGTATATAAATTTGATGCTGTGTCCATAAATTTAGTAATTTATATCATACTTGTAGAAACAATATCATTGAACTAAATGTATGGATTCTTATTCAATACAGTAGGAATCGTTTGAATAATTGCCTCAGAACTTCCATTAAAATATGAAATTACTGGAGAAAACTAATAAAAAGGATTTAAGATTGGAATTTGTTGTTCCATCATTCTCATTTTTAGTGTTGTTGATGATAAACCATCCAAATTATGTAATATAATATCAGAAAACGTTTCAAAAATTTTTGAACTAATTAATATCATACCAATATATTAATTGTTTTTGTAAAGTGGTCTTGCGAGTATTATACTGTCATTTACAGATCCGATTTAAACTTGAGTACTAACATATAAAGAGTTTAATATTTGAACTATAATTTAAAGTTTATTATTGATATAATCAGTCTGGTTAATATAATGTACTTATGTTACATAACTTGAATTAACTTGATTTATTTGATGAAAATATGTATTTTAGAATGTAATATAAAATATATGTAAATTTCCGTTGGCATAATCAAGATCAGTTTTAATAAAGTTTGGTGAACCGAATATGAAAATAACAACTTCATAAGCGAATTTAGTTTATACTCCATTTAGCTCAATTATGAACGAAGCACCTTCAGACGCTTTAACAACAATATCTAAAATTTTCAAAATTACTTTATTATTAACATATGTACTATATTATCCTTAAATTACAAACTATTTAATCAAAGAGAAACTATTCAAAGTACTCTAAAGAGATAAGTATTATCGATCTTAATTAATTTGTTATATTATATTCGTAAATGTATTAATTCCACAAATTTTAAATATCCAAATTCTATCATAAACTGTTGCTGATTCGTGTATTGTTTTAAGAACAGAATCTGTGTTATTAAAGCTATTGATAATTATTACTATATCTTTTGTAAGTTTCTGAAGTGGAACTGGGCTAGTAAAATGTAAGTTGTAGTTGCTAGACTTTTCGTTGTACACAATGTATTGAAATAAGTTAATTTATGACTCTGACATGTATTTAAGTTTTGATAATTATTCTACATCTGTATCTGTTACTGACTCCAAATAATTGCTAAAATTGCTAATACTTTCATTCACATACTTAAATTATACATTAAAAAAGTTATGTAAATCTTTTTTATCTGTTAGCAGTAAAAATTTAAGCTTTTAAGCTTATTGTTATTGAACAACTGAGTATCCATACTTAGGATTTATGACTATATTCAATTTATTCACTGCTTATGAGAGACTTAAAGAATATGTGATATTAAATTAATTAATAAGGTCAACATTTTTATAGCTAGAAGGCAATAAAAACAATTTAGGATCATAAACCATTGTTGTGTCATCATCTATTTACTATTCTATTAAATTAAATATATTTTGATCATTTACAATCTCAAATAGATTGTTTTCTAAATCTAGCATATTATTTTATATTTCTTTCCAAGATAGGATTATAATTAGTTTATAAATCAACATTAAGAAGTGGTATTCTATTATTGTAATATATTGACGTTATATATTATAAAAGCTCTTCTTTCTTAAATCGCAAAAGATATATGATATATGATTTAACATGAAACTATCTGCATATTTGGTATATTAATTGCATTAAATGGCTGAATGTGTATAATTCACAGTAAATCAGGTGTGTTATTTCTACAACATCAATACATAACATATATGTATTTATGAAAAATGTTTTACATTAAATTACATGGTATTATTTAAATTACGTATTTTAAGAGTTAGAAAATCCTTTATTTCAATGTTTCTATTTTTATATATTTAATATTTTTTATATGCTAAAATATCTCTTTCATGTCATTTCACAGCCATCTTCTGTTGATTACTTCAGCTCCTTGTTCTGCGTATTCTGCAGCCGTGACGTACATATCCTTGAACGTGTCCAGGCATCCGAGAACGCTCTGACCTACGAATGTTGCGTATTGCCTGTCTTCGAGCGCATTGACTTCAATTCCCCTTCTTTTTCCCTGTAATTCTGTTTGTAGTCTCTCAGCGAAGCCCTCGAATTTGGTCGAGCCACCACTCAGAACTATATTCCTCTCCAGATCTGCCTGCACGTCCACGTCGCACGCTTCTATTGAGTTCAGAATGAGATTTTGAACCGCGTTTTAACCGCTAAAAAGCATTTCGGGCACCTCACATGGGTTGGTTAGCGTTAAAGCTTTCGTTTTCAGTTAAAATGAGTCTGGTAGTTCGTAGGTTGCTTGTTGAACTGGTTTCGACTTCGACTGAACGTAGCACAATTTTTCCTTTATATCCCTTAATATGCTAATGTCCTGAGGGAATTGTGGTTCGAGCTGCTTCAATTAGTTGAATAGGGAGTCGGTGAGCTCACGACCGCTGAAGTCGCTGCGTCGCATCGCGTGAAAGAGTTGGCAACCCTCGTAAATGGGCACCGCGTGGGCCATCCCCTCGCCAATATCTAATGTGACACCAGTAGTTTAGCCGGAGCCGATCATGGCCAGAATCTACGCGTTCTGAATGTAAAAACCCTTCACAGAATAGGACTCGAAGAAGGTCCTGCAAATCTCAGCACGCGCCTTGAAATCTATACGCGGGTGCTCAGATAGAATGGACACACAGTCGGACGCATCCAGGCGCAACTCATTCTAGAAAGAATGGCGCCAAATTTCGCGCATGTCGTCCCAATTCACTATCTAACACTTCTCAAGCGGATACGTCATTCTGAACAAATTTCGCTTCTACTCAAGCTCGTCGCCCACATAAGTCTTCGCCGAATCCAAACCAGCTTAGACACCCGCGTGGCGCGGCTTACCAGCAACCGTCGCAATTGTTGCACGAGGAGCGTTATCTCCAACTAAACCTAAATATGTATTCGCTGAACCAGAATCTATGCACGTTAACGTAGGCTGAGTCATTGCGTATGGAGTGGCACTTGCAAAAATTGTAATATAAACGTTAAATTTACCTCACTGTTCAAGCTTAGAAATTTTATCTATTCTCTGTTAATGTCTACCTCCTTCAAACTCTGTCTCCAAAAATCTCTTAACAATGTTTAAGGCTAATTAGTCACCTGTTACTCTACCACCTAAAGCCAAGGCGTTAGCGTTGTTGTGTCTTCTGGTCATTTCAGCTTCATATTCATTGTGACATAATGCGCAACGGATTCCTTGATGCTTGTTTGCAGCAATAGATATACCGATACCAGTACCACAAACAACAATGGCGCATGTGGCTTCACCTTTTTAAACTTTCTCACAAGCGATATGTGCAAAGTCTGGATAATCGACAGATGTAGTAGCATCATTCGCTCCACAATCAATTATTTCATGATCTTTTTGAATCTGTTTGATTATGAATTGTTTGAGTTCATAACCTCCGTGATCAGATGCAACTGCAATCTTCATTTACTGAAAGAAGTGGGTTGATTAAAATGAAGTAATGCACAATAAAATCATTATTTGTATTATTGATCAATAACTAACTGTGTTAACAAACTATTAATTACTCTTAAGAAAGACATCACACCGTAAATTACGTCTATACTAGTCACCATTTTTCTCTGATCATCACATTTCCTTTCCTTTCTAAACCAATGATCACTAAGAAACCAACAAAATTCCTCTCTAATGTTGTTTTAGATTTGAGAGTATATCAACGATTATAATATAAACCAACAACATTACTCTCTTACCAAATATCTCGCACGGCGTTATCACAATAGCCCCCGTCAGCTCTCAATAATGTGAATACAGAAGTGAAATTTTACATTTATATTAGGTCTAGTCTACATGATAAACTATTACAATATTTTCACTTTATATTTATTTTATTACATATTTTCAACTACTCATAATTGGTCTAAATATTTGATTTCTTAAACAGGCGTATAGCTATGTCTTGAACTTCAATGTTAGAATGATAATTAACTTGTGCAGCTACATCTATTTTATTATCACTTCAAATAATTGCTTCAGTATTAAATTATTAAATTATATACAAATTTATAATATATTTGTGAACTTCACTGGCTCCCTTTAGTCTATCTATTTAATAGTATAATACTTCTTATATATTTTATCTATCATTGTATCGAAATGGTAACAAATAATATATAACAAATAATATACCTCCGAACTATTTACAACATCCTCAAGAGTTCTAATAGATAAAAGGTTATACACAAATAAAACAATAAAACTTCTAAATAAACCTTTGAGGGCATCAAAGGTTTAGAACACAACACTGAACCACAGTATAAACGAAAAGTGAGGGATATAAATACTAAAACTTCTAAATAATATCACAACATCAGAACGTGCTGTTTTCTCTCGTATGCTGTTCAGCGATTCCGCAGATTTCCTTCAACTTTTCAATTCCTTCTCCCGTTTTTGCTGAAACTAAAATCACTTCAAATTCGTTTTGAAGTTCACATAATTCTTTGAAGTCATTTTAATAAAGGTCCAGTTTCGTTCCAACTATGATTATGTTGGCTGATTTATTTACCCGTTGAACGAATCTGAGCCTGTTGTCAAGCTGCTCAAGGTCGAGATTCACTAGACTGAAGGTGATTACTATTGTTTTGTACTATTTAAGATATTGAATGGACTGCTCGATCATAGACTCAGTGCGGAGACCTGCAATATCTACTATATTCATCGTGTTATCTTTCTGGATTAGCTGGTTGCAGAGGTGCTTGTCGTTGTGTTTCACAAGGTATTGATTAGACAGAATGCGATTGCAAATAGCAGTTTGACCACACCGGCGTTCGCCTATGAACAACACACCATCGCGTTACTCTAGGTCCACCGAGAATTTGTGCTGATAAACGGCGGATTCAGTGTAACACACACCCATTCTGAGAGTGGTAAAATAATTAAGTGAAATATCGCATAATATGTTATTAAATAACAAATTATAATTTTTAATATAGGAATACATTCTTATTCATTCTTATATTCATGATTTGTATTATCGAGAATAAACTGTCTAAATAAACATGTTTAATGCTATTTGAACATATATGCCATATTATTGTATAAATTGAAAACATGTGTTTACACTAAATCTTAATACCAAAAATGTGTCAATTTACTATTTTTATAATTCTATGATAAATGCTCAAAATTAACAACATTTTATGAAAATATGTTTATATACATGATAATTCAAAATTTGTGTATATCAGAAATTATTTAAGTAAGGTACATTTCTACAACTATATGTAATTATTTAATATAATGTATACAGAATTGTCTTCAGTTCTATTTAATTGAAATATTAATAGTTGCATAAACAAATTACCGTAGTTATTGCAGTACGTTTACAGACAATATTCAAATATGTATAGTAGTTGTAATATGTTAATAATGTTATCATTATATTTTCAACCAGTTTATATCACTATTCCGCTATAATATTGGAGTTGAACTCTAAAAACTTCTTTTGAACGTTTTGCGTCATTTTATCCATTTTAAAAACGAGTTCTTTTATGTTTTCTTTCTGTAGTTGTGTTTTCCCGTTCATTTTATTTATTTTATTCGTTTTTGCTGTCATTTTACAGTTATGGGAGGTGGAATTGCTTTTTCTTGTTTACTATGTGAGTAATTATATATTAAAATATTTTGCCACTTCTAATGCGGATGACAATTCCAATAAATAATCTCAAGTTGGAGATTATTCATGAACTACTCATTAACACAAGAGGGCCAAAAATATGATTTCGATCGTATTGTTGTTTGTGGTTTTTTTGGTGTTTGTGGGGTGTGGGTGGTGTTTGGGGGTTTTTTTTGGGTTTGGGTTTGTTTTTTTTTTGGGTGGTGTTTTTTGTTTGTGTTTTTTGTTTGTGTTGTGTTTTTGTTTTGTTTTTTGGTTTTTTGTTTGGTGTTGTGTTGGGTGGGTTGTTGGTTGGTTGTTTTTTGTGGGTGGTGGGGTGGTGTTTTTTGGGTTTGGTTTTGGTTTTTTGTGGGGTTTTTTTTTTGGGGTGTGTTTGGTTTGTTTTGTTTTTGGTGTTGTGTTTTTTTTTTGTGTTTTTGTTTTTGTGGTGTGGGTTGTGGGGTTTTTTTGTGTTTGTTTTTTTTTGTTTTTTTTTTGGTTTTTTTGTTGTTTTTGTTGGTGTTGTTTTTTGGTTGGTTTTGTTTTTTGTGGTTGGTGGTTGTGTGTTGGTTTTTGTTGGTTTGGTGTTTGTGGGGGGTTTTTGGGGGTGTTGTGTTTTTTTTTTTTTTTGTTTGGGGTGTATCACAAATTCTCTGATTGAAGTATTTGAACAGTACTTTGAATCCGATGAGTGCTTCCGTTGTCTGATTGTAAATTGGGAATCTTTGTTACTGGTTCATGATGAAATTTTCGTAGTATTCTTGCACTTTTTTCGGGTGTTCTGGTCCGAACAGCTCAATCAATTTTGAATCTTTAAGTTTGAGCCCTGATTTGCCAACTTCAAGAACCGAGAATATATTATCTTTGTACAGGCTGAAGTCGTTCTTTGAAACTGCTGTTTTGTTCGTCACCATATCAATTACGTACACTTGCTTGCAAAGTTAGTCGTGTGCTACGTACACCCCGTGCATGAGTGCGACGTCGTCCAGTTCAGGCAGCGGGCACACCAATTATTTCTGAAAATCGCCCCTTATGCTGCTCACACCCCTTTGGTCGTACATGAGCACTTTCCCAAAGTAGCTCGGGAATAAAAACGGTTGCTCTCTGACCACCTTCTTTTTGAACTGGTTATTAGTCAAATAGTAAATGTCACAGTTGAAATCGTAACAGTACAATTAGTCGTTCAGGGCGAATATCATGGGCGTGAACCAGCTTGAGTTGTCAGTGTTCGGAACGGTGGTGATGAACTGAACGGACCTGTTAACTATTTTGTACAGCTTCTCGTAGGCCTGGAAGTAAATCACACCAGATGCTAGTTGAACTTGGAACATGGCCGCTTGATTTACGGATAAACGCCCCCCGTTGAAGTTCTTGGTGAATTTTCCCGCGTAAAAGTCAAAAGAAACTGGAATTTGGTCTAAAAGGAGGTAGTTGCTGTCGAAAATGTGGATGAAATTGTCCTCAACGGCTATGAAGATGTCCAAGTCTGGTCTTAGCTTGAGCACGTGCATCAGTTAGTATGGTTTAATGAAAGTACTCTGTGATTGCTGAGAAACGGGCGAGAAAAGGTACGCGTGATTCGCGGACACAATCTCGGCATCAGAATCAGACAGAAGATCCTGCACTGGAAATAAAAACTGATCAACAAGCTGTTTCAATGAGTTGAATTTAGTAAACTGCTCCTTCTAATAAGAATAAATTGCATGGTCAATCTGTATTTTGTAGTCGTCACCGAAGTAATCCTTAAACCGCTTCTGCTTTAACTTAAATAACGCGCCGTTGTCCTCGTAAATGGACATCCAACGGTCAGCCATTATTTACCAATCGTTAACCACTCTTTTATATTACTACGTGAGCATATTTATAAATAAAACCTTGTCGTACTTGGCCGTGTGCAAAACGATGATTCCCTCAATCGCGAAGCCGAAATATTCGTGCATCTCTATGTCGCACACTTTTTGCAGTTAAAGATTTGCCTTAACTGCGTAAACTGCTTTCCGATCGAACATATACACATTGTTGTTCAATTGGTAGTAAGTTGGCATGACCTCGTTATATTCTTCTTCGTCCATAAATACATCCTTAACGTACTTCAATTTGCCATTATTAAGCACTAATAGTTACCTTCTTGCGTTTGATACGTACAATTCGTCATTTAGCGTGAACATACAGCGTCCGAAGCTATACATGGACGTGAAATGCGGAATTTGGAATTGTGGGATCTTTGCGGCTTCTTGTAGTTTCTTATCAACCACTTGATAAATTGTGTCGAATACGTGGATGTAAATTATTCCTTTGCAGACGTAGCATGTTTTAAATTATGGTTACATATAGCAAGTTTCGCCATTGAATTGAATATTGGCATAAATTTGTAGATTTACATCATGTTCAGACAATATATCATAGTTGGCGTTAAAAATGCGGATTTTGTTGTTTTCAGCACAGAAAAACGCGTCTATATCTGGGTGAGGTTTGAACACATGCATCAGGTGTCTCGGCTGAATTCTTTTTAACACTGGCTTTTATCGGACAAAACGCTGCTTTTTGCTTAAGATATGGATTAATACTTTATCATTTATGATATTCATATTTGTGGGAGTGGTCTTTTAATTCAAAAATTGTAAAAATTAATACAAATATTTATTTGATTACAATATATAATATTTTTAATCCGTAAAATACTACGTAGGTAAATAAGACAACGCCCCGATACGTATTTTAGTAAGTATATGAAAACTTTTATACTGCTAAGGCGTGGGAGTAAGTCCCGTAAGATATCATCAATCATTTGATTGACTCTTTATCAAAAAGGTTAGAAAAAGTAATAGAAGAGAAATGAGATGCTACCAAATATTGAGTTAATAGATAGTTAATATATAATTAAAATTAATACATAAAATTGTTTTTAAATAATTAGTATTTTTGAAATAGCTACCACCGGCAATATAGGGCTAAAGAAGATATTTAAGCAACTAGACCCTAGGAAATAGCTAATCCATCCCAGCAATATACCCCGAAATTAGGAATTTGCAAAAACAAATAAACTAACATGGAACCTAGGAACCTAATCAAGTTAATAAACCAATGCATCAAAGGCAACCACCACCAAGCAATGCCAATACAACGAATCAACCTCCCGTGCAAGCTGAAGGAAATAACGAGCAAAAAGAACCTGGAAGCGAGAACCAGTTTCTTAAAATTAAGTTAGCGAATCATGTGAAACTGGTCCGCTAACGACTCAGTGAGGGCCCTGCTGGGTCTTTACTAAGTGGGCATAAATGACGGGTTGAGCCCGTTTTGAAAGTGGAAACACTGACATGCGAGGGCCATGTTTTGCTTTCGAAAGTCTCACAGCCGTTCGTTTGTACTGTCTGTCGAGGAAGTGAAATGAATATATTACTACATTACCTCACTCAGAAGGGGGTCGCATTTTCGCTGACAAGAAAATTAATCATGTAGTTACCCCCGTTTATTGGTCATAAACCCTTCAAAGTCAACATTATTTTTGGAGACATTTTGGATACATTTCACTTAAGAATTTCAACCCCATTATAAGTGAAAAGGCTACCCCTCGAGAACGAGGTAATGTAGTATATGAAAGGAGAAATTATTAAACTAATGCAAAATAATATAATAAGTAATTAGTATAACAATTTAAAATATTAACAGATTTGATTCGTTTACAGATAATAAATATGATATTATTTCAAATCTATGTGTAGAATAATAATCAATATCAAGATTCGAACCAAAGTATTCAAAATATTATGAGATATCAACATCTTTTATTTTGTACAGTATACAAATAGATTATATGATGAAATTAAATATCTTAGAATATATAAAGCTGATAGAATAAATGTGATAGATTGAGATTAGATAATTAAGACTAAAATATTAAAAACAAAGCCAGAAACAACTATTTTTCCACATCCTCCATAAAATTATGAATCTTTTGTTCGTTATTGTGTAAAATACTATTGACGCTGTTTGTACTACTTCAGCAGATTGTGGAACACATGAGGTATGCGGTATGTCTACACCGAAGTGTGAGTGTGATATGAGTACGGGTTACTACTAATACTTAACTTCTTGCTTAAAGTGTGCGGATTACATAGGATCTGTTGTAAAAAACAATGTTTGTGACTGTGATAACTCGCTGGGATACGCCGATGGAGATCCAACGCAATGTGTTAGTTGTTGGGGTAACAGACATATTGTAGTTTCTGGTATCTGCCAGTCTTGTGCAACTGGAGCTGTATTCTCCAAGAATTAGTGCATTTGTAACGAAGCTTTGGGTTTTTCAGGGTAGAATCCAGATCTTTGTGTTGATTGTTGGGGAATAGGCGAAATTATAGTAATTGGTGCCTGTTCTAAATGTCCTGCTGGTTCTTTGTTTTCTGTGAACACTTGCTTATGTGATAAGTTCACTGGATTTGCTGGTGCTGATTATACAAAGTGCTCTGACTGTTGGGGTACTAAGTAACTGGTAGTTGATGGATAATGCCAGGCATGCGCTAAAGGAACTACTTTTGCAACGAATAAGTGTATTTGTGATGAATCAATTGGTTTTGCTGGCCCAGATGCCGCTCAGTGCGTTGACTGCTGGGGAACATACTCTATCATTGTTTCAAGCGCTTGTCAGGCATGTCCAAAGAACCAAGCCGTGAAGAACAACGTTTGTGTTTGTGATGAGTCCCTTGGTTTCATTGGTTCTGGTTCGTGCACTAGCTGTTGGTCTCAGAACGAAATTGTAGTTAACTCACTTTGTGCGAAGTGTTCTGATCCAAATTCCGTTTTCAAGGTGAATTAATGCGTTTGCGTATCAGGATTTGAACTGGAGAATTTAATTTGTACGAGGAGTGGAACAAATAAGAACAAAATCGCGATTGGTGTCGCAGTTCCAGTTGGAGTTGTCGTTTTGGCAGGAGGAGCTGTTGGAACTGCTTTCATCGTTAAAAAGGGACATTTAAAGAAAGCTAAAAAAGGAGACGTTGAAAAATAAGAAGTTGAAGACAAAACTGAAGCAAAAGAATCTGGAGAAATAACACACGAAGTCGCCAAAATACTCACAGCTGCTGATAAGTGAAAGAATTTGGAACCATAATATTTAAATATATTTAATATTCTAATACCGAAGAACGTAAACTGGATATTGAGATTGTTGTATAACAAAGGTAGAATATTAGAGTAACCAAATTGAAAATTTTTAAACTCAAAAACTTAAATAGTATTTAAGTTTCTGCTACTCTAAATATTTCACCGTTAAAAAAATCTAATCATCATTCTCTTCTGAACTTACCAATAAGAAAGTAAAGAATATATATCCAAACGAGATTCACACCTGCTTCATCTGCGGTGGTGGCTGCACGTACACGTACTGCACATTTTGACCAGATTCCACGAGCTGTTGGCGCTCTAGCTAATTCTGGCTCATCTGCACGAACTGCGCCGGCGTCTTATCTTTGAGGGCGCATCCGAGGCAGCAGGCCACCGCGAAGCCGAAAAAGCCCAAGACAGCCATGAAGAGGCCGACGCCCATGTTGGTATACAGGTCTGCATACTCGTAGCTGTGCACCAGCTTTCCACTCGCGTCCATATCATAGACCAAGTACGCGTAGTTGGTCGGGAAGAACATTATCACTGCGCCGCCCACAAACAAGGCCGCCGTCAGTGCGCATACGCCGATCATCGTCAAAGAGTATTTGGACATCATTACTGGTGGAGTGGGGTTCGTTTTCTAAATTAACGGAAATTGCGTGGGCGTTGTGAAGAGTTCTTAAACAGAAATAGAACTGATATCGAAAAGTTATCCAGAGCCGTGTTCTATAGTATACGGGCCAGATTTGATTCGATAATGCTATAACGCAAGTAATATTTCTTTGCTTGTATTTAGCGGGCAGGTGGTAATGATGGTTGTTGAGTTAAGTTTTAAATATACAAAGTAATTGTAAGAATTAATGAGTGGAAATAGTGTTTGAGCATTTCAAATACTCGTACTCAGGCGTAAATGAACATATTCGTAGCCTTACTCGCGACGAAAATGCATTTCAGTACTATTTTAGAAGCGCCATCCAAAGATCATAAGTCGTTCCGAACTAATTTTCATCACGTACCTTGAATAAATCTGATAAATACGTATACCAAGTCTACCAGAGCCGCTTCGCTAATTCAATCGTATCCGATGGATACCAGGCAACATGAGATGAATTATTAAACAGAATTCTAGCAAAATATGGCAAAGAAAAAAGTAAAGAATATATATCCAAACGAGATTCACACCTGCTTCATCTGCGGTGGTGGCTGCACGTACACGTACTGCACATTTTGACCAGATTCCACGAGCTGTTGGCGCTCTAGCTAATTCTGGCTCATCTGCACGAACGTAATACCTGATGACATTCATTTAATCGTCAATGTACATACAAAATTATAATTATAATGACCTAAATGACATAATTAACAGAACGCATGAAAATATCATTAAAAATAGTATTTTTCTGTGATAAACTGTTTATTGAGTAGATATTTTTGAATTTTCCGAATAAAAAGTGAGCTAAATATTTGTTAAATGCTTTTTATTATTTATCAATTAATTTTTTCACTCTTATCAAATCCATTCTGCGATAACTGCCCAGATCTGTTTCATTCCGTTCCACTTCAAAGCGATATTTATAATTTCAGTTCCGACGATTAAAATTTCAATTGTTTGGTAATTAAAGAATAAATGGGAAACGGTCGTTATAATTCCGATTCCGAACTGCTTAACGAATCCGGCTTTCGGGAACACAGCAAGTCTCTGCTGAATCGCACAATCTAGGATATAATTCGGAACGAACTAAACCAAGCAATGGAAGCAGTGCTTGAAATAATTTGAGGTTTGCATGTACGAGTAAAAATTGAAGTAAAAGTTTGAAATTATGGACGTGAACGCGGCAATCGCTGTAATCGGCTTGTAAATCGTCGGATTCAAAACCATAGCTGTAAGTTAAATGCAGAAATCAATTTTCGAGGTCAAAACTATAACCACTATTAAGGTTAACAAGAACTCTTGTTTTTAAATAGTTTGCTTAACCGAAAACTCTGGATTAAAAAGCAAAGATGGAAACAAAGCACCAGTAATCGTAACAAGCATGAAATTCACATAACAAATGAAAATGTTCTCGGACTTGTGCGTTGAAACAAAACCCTACACAGAGACTATTATAGACAAAATGGTCAGAAACTTCCTCACAAGGAAATTCTTCTTCATATTCGTCAAAGCATCATAAAAGACCAACATTGGAGTGGAATGATAACATGAACACACTAAAATATTAATTAATATATCATATTCCAATCACTTGCATCATCAACTCTACTGCATATTACAGTTTCTAAATTTGTATCGTTTACTTATTAATTATATGGGCTTTTACAAGCTAGAATTTTTCTTTTAAATCTACGTTGTCAATCTGTTACGAGCAATTACTATCATCAGTATAACAACTTCTATCGTCATTTGATATTTTTAAAAGTTATTTGGCTTAAAATTGGCATACTGATTTTATTTTGTTGTGCTTTTGCTCAACTTGTTACTAAATTTCATAAAATCTACGTTAATTTTATGTATATTTAAAGAGCACAGTCTAACTGGAACTAATTGCTTTGAGTCTCTGATAAAACTTAACGTCCGCTTTTGTTTGCTTTTGTTGATCCTGATAAAGGTAAAACTTCATGCAACCAGATGGATTGAACTTGCTTGCGCTTTTAACTTTATTTCCTATTATGTTGAAGTTATACAGCTCCATGTATTCGAGAGGAGATATATCAATTACTTAATTTTGTTATAAATTGACATTTGATAAGTTACTTAATTCTGAAAGAGGGTTGACATCACATACATCATTCCCCGCTAGATTAATTCCGTATAAAATTTCATTTTATGGAAATATTGGAAGTGAAGTGATTTTATTGCACTATAATGATACATCACATAGAGATACTAAAAGAATTAAAGGAGATATATCAAATATAAGGTTATAATCTAGTTCTAGATATTCTAATAGATAAAGATTCTTCAATGGTTTTAAACTTATTAGTTTATTATGATTTGCTTCCAATTTATTAAGATTTTCTAATCTCTCAATGCCACGCAATGAGTTGATTTGGTTATTTGAAATTTTAAGTTCAAACAATTGATTTAAACTCTGTAATGGCGAAAGATCACTAATTGAATTATTGCTCAAGTTTAGCTTTTGTAAAGCTTTTAAATGTTTTAGGTCATCAATAGAAATAATTTTGTTTGACTACAAATACAATTCTGTAATGTTTGTCAACCCTCTAAGACTTGAAATTTCTTATAATTGGTTCTTATTTAGCTTAAGAACCTAAAGAGCTACCATGTTAGCTAAAGAGTCTATGTTTTCAATGAGGTTTTCAGATAGATCCAGTTCTTTCATTTTGTTCAGTTCAAACAATGCGTCAATGGTACTCAGCTTGTTCTTACAAGCATTAAGAAACTCTAAAATCGTAAGGGGCTTGAGTGCACTTACTTCAGAAATTTGGTTGGAAGAAATGTCCAGTCGTTTCATCTTCGTCATATTTTGAATCGCTGAAATGTCTTTGATTTAATTATTATTCAGCTCTAGCTCAGACAGAGTTTTAAGCTAGCCCAGAACATCTATAAGAATGATACCCTCTTAACTCAGGTGCATTTTCCGGCTAGCAGGAGTTTTGATTTTAACCAAGTCTTTAATCTACTTCTGCGTCAGATTTTCAGACATGAACGCCTTTAATTACTATGGTGTCTTCAATTCGATCTAAATATTTTGTTTTAGTTTAAATGCATAAGTACTTTAATCAACTTTAGACTTTTTCATGTAACAATTTTGTTGGATGTGGTGTTCATTTAACATATATTGACATACTTATTAAAGCTAAATAATCACTCCAAACTCAATTAATCTTTGGACACTAATAATTAACAGTATAATTACTATGGTGAATCTTATACGTATGATAGCTAATACATGACTGTAGGAGTTAACATGTGTATAATCGGATTCTTTGGCTTTGTGATCACATTTTGCGTTGCTCGCATGCTTCACAATTAATCTGTGGGCTACCAATAAATAGCACAAGACACTGAAAGACAACCAATCCCATCATTTGTACAGATTCCATAAGTATTGTAGTATGAAAACGCTCAATATCAAGGTTCTTACTTGAAGTGATAACAATTTTAAATATAAGTAACTAGGGCTGTTATTTTTACAGTTTCTTACAGTCAAAATATATTACTGTAAACATTGCGGCATTGTAAAGATATAAGAATTGTAGGAATGGGTAAATAGTATTGAGATTTAAAACTATTAATTTATTTAATCACATTTCTATCATGGACACGAACAGTTAAGCTGCATAAGACAACTTCTGAATGACCATCATTTATTTGCTTGTTATCTTGGCCTTGCCAGTTTAAAATTTATCTTTGAGCTCACCGTAACTTATCTTTGGTTTCTGCAGAAAATATCTGACTGTGTGGATGCTTCCCTGAACTTTAATCCTGCGGTCGTAGTGCTGGCGCTTGTTGTGAAGGTAATTGAACTGCACTCTCTGGCTGGAACTAATTGCTTCAAGCCTCTTGTACAAGTCTATATCTTCAACAGATTGTGTTTTTTGACCTTTATACTCATAAAATTTCATATATCCTTAAGAACTAAATTTGCTCGCATTTTTAACTTTATTTCCTATTATATTAATGCAATATAACTACATATATTTTAGTGGTGATAATCTGTAACACTATGTGTTTGGAGTGTATTCATAAAAATTATTTAAATTTTAGAATTATTATATATATTAATAATATGTAACTAAAAATATTATATTTCATGTATTTCAATCAATATTTAAATATGAATCAAGTTTTAAACTTAAAACAAGAAGTAGCCATAGTCTACCGATTCCTTCATATAGATGAAACAAGCATTACTAGATACTACTACTATTACATTATCTACCTATACTACTTTAAACTGTAATGAATATTAACATAAGTTAAAATTCAACTTTTTCTACAAATTTTCATTAACACCAGTTTTCAAACGCCGTGTGAGATTATTGCCCTATGGAAGATTTATGAGTCATATCGTATTAATATAGACTTTTAACAAAATTCTATGCATCATTTCTATCAACATAACTGATTTAGCTTTCATCATTTTGGGAATGAAAATTGTTTTGGGTCATAACAAAATATTAAGTTGTTGACATATATAAATATATAAATCTCTTTTGAATTTACTTCACCTACTCTTTTTCGATAAATAAAATCATATTTTAGTGAATTTTGTTGATAAAAATAATTTGATCTACATGAACTATATGAAGTATATAAGTGTATGTTAGTATTAGTTATATATAGAACTATATATTTTAGCAACTTGAGATACAAAGCCAATTACAATAATTTTCTTGAATTTACTTCTAAAGTATTGAAATAATATATAATACTAATTTCATTAATAATGATTAATTACTAAATGTATATCATACTATAATAATCATAGACTTGTAAATGTATTGATGACGATCCAATTAAATATATTATTTATGTACTGAATATTTAAAAAATTCTCATGCATGAAATTCAATGCTATGTATAATATTAGTTAGATAAGTAAACAGTATTCACACAAATAAATGATTAACATTGACGATGCTATTTGAACTAAATATTAAAATTTATATTAATTTAATAGTTAAAGTGGAAATGATAAATAATTATGAATGTTTATATGAATTCAAGTTATAATATTATATTTCCACACGTTTAATTATTATTAATATTATTTAATATTCATTAAATTAATTTCCGCCCAATATTTATTTATATTTATTTATGATATTAAATTAGCATTAGAAGCTATATTAATGTCATTAGAATATATAAATAGTGTTATATTTCTTTCTCTATCAATAATTTATATTTTATACAAAATTATATAAGTCCATAAATATAAACATTTAGTTTATAAGACTTCCTATGCATCAATATTTCCTAAATTTTTACATCATTTATACCACCAGTCTACAGTTCTTATCTCAGAGTTACGGGGAGTTTAAAAATATCTGAGACTTGCTATAAAACAATAGATGAAAGAAATACAGCACTTTATAACATTTAATTTATAAGAAGCTTTAATTAAAATATAATGCATATATTTGTTATTCTAGCCTATTTGTAACGCTTTTATGATATTATGTCACTAGTCGTTACCTTTTTCATTGACTTTAAATGTAATAATTCATTTGATTTTGTAATTTTAACTTTAATCGTATATTATGATAACATATATAATTTACTGTATTTTAATATATTTCCACTTCACCATGATTGTGAGTTGAATCATCAGTAATATATTTTGAATTTAAAGGTATTACTTGTCATGACTATTTTAAGCATATTCTCAGGTTAAATTAATGTTTCTTATACTTTGTCCAATAATAAATAATTAATATTATAATACACGTGATATACTATTTGTAAAACATTCCATGCATGGCATGAACCAAAAATCTCCTATATTCGCGAAGGAATTATAAATAACAATATATAAAGGCTTTTCATTCTAAATCTGAAAAATCGTAGTGTTACAGATTATTAGTGGTGATATATCAATAATTTAATTGCCTTCGCAATTTACGTTGGATAAGTTACTTAAAGCTGAAAGAGGGTTTAAATCACAAACTTGATTAAAAGCAATATTTATTCCTTTCAATTTATCGTTTTCCGGAAATATTGGTAGAGTATTTATTTTATTTGACGATAACCATATATCACAAAGTGATACCAGGTATATCAATGGCTATATATTATATATCTTGTTTGAACTCAGATAAAGATTCTGTAACAAAATTAACGGTTTTAATGGTCTCAAATCCTCAATTTAGTTGTTATTTGCAAATAGATTTTTTAAATTTAATAAATTTTCAATATCTTGTAATGAGCTAATTTAATTATTAGAAATATTAAGCTCTTCGAGTTGAACAAGGTATTTTAATGGCGAAAGATCACTAATTGAATTATTGCTCAAGTTTAGCTTTTGTAAAGCTTTTAAATGTTTTAGGTCATCAATAGAAATAATTTTGTTTGACTACAAATACAATTCTGTAATGTTTGTCAACCCTCTAAGACTTGAAATTTCTTATAATTGGTTCTTATTTAGCTTAAGAACCTAAAGAGCTACCATGTTAGCTAAAGAGTCTATGTTTTCAATGAGGTTTTCAGATAGATCCAGTTCTTTCATTTTGTTCAGTTCAAACAATGCGTCAATGGTACTCAGCTTGTTCTTACAAGCATTAAGAAACTCTAAAATCGTAAGGGGCTTGAGTGCACTTACTTCAGAAATTTGGTTGGAAGAAATGTCCAGTCGTTTCATCTTCGTCATATTTTGAATCGCTGAAATGTCTTTGATTTAATTATTATTCAGCTCTAGCTCAGACAGAGTTTTAAGCTAGCCCAGAACATCTATAAGAATGATACCCTCTTAACTCAGGTGCATTTTCCGGCTAGCAGGAGTTTTGATTTTAACCAAGTCTTTAATCATCTTCTGCGTCAGATTTTCAGACATGAACGCCTTTAATTACTATGGAGTTTTAATTTCAATTTTTGTATTTTATTATAGTTTCAGTAAATATGTCATTTAAAATGGAGTGTTTATAAAGATATGATTATATTTATTTTTATATTATAATAATGTTACCACCTCACATATGTTCTCTAAGAATTCGAGAAGATGGCATGTGACGTGACTAAGACCTTTTGGACAAAGTAATTTTTGAATAATTAAGTTAAAATAGTTGAGACAGATCACATATTATTTCTTCTTGAAAAACAAGAGTTGTATCCTAAATATGAACACCTTATTCTGTTGAAAGACGAAACCAAACCTTGAGAGGCTTAGACTAGAAGGAAACCAAATAAAAGATTTATAACCATTGGTGAATTAATTAAGTTAATTAGCCTCAATCTTGAATAAAATAGAATTAAAATACTTTAACCGCTTGCAAGGCTCTGTAATTTGTAGGTGCTCAATCTGCATTGTAGTTAAATACAGGATATAAGCTGCTTGGAAGAACTCAAGGAGTTGGAAGAAATTGATCTATCAACGAACAAAATAACAAATATATAAGCTTTGTAAAAGCTAACCAAGTTGAGTTTCGTGGCTATGAGCCACAATAACATTAAGAACTTATAACCGCTTGCGAGTTTGAATCTGCGAACGTTACAAGCTGAGAGCAATCTGATAGTTGATATTAGCTCGTTGAAGTCTCTGGTTAATGTTACAGAGCTCATTTTAGACGATAACAAGATTAAGAATATCCAGGCCATGCCCTTGCATGAAAAGCATTTAAACCTTGAGTTTAGCCAAAAACAATATCTCTACCGTTATCCCATTTGACTAATATTTAATTTTTAAATTTGTAATCTTGCCAAATAACTGATCTAACCCCCTTATGTAATATGCAGTCCTTGGAAAAGCTTCGTATAGCTCGTAACAAAATAACTGACGTGTTACCACTCATTAATTAAATTAACTTAGGCTAGACGTTCAGCAAAATTTCATTCTTGATTTCAACCTACAACTTAAAAAACACATTAACAAAAAGAAGTACTACTATCATACCAAAGAGCAAATTGTGAACAAAAGCTGTATGCGTATAAAGGACACATGGTAGAAAAATGCGCAGAATAAATTTCTAACGGTCAAAATGCGTGTTAATTTTAAACTCGGCGAAATGATTAATCTGCTGAACAAATAAACGCTTCTAACTTTGAAATTAATTGAACAGAATATTTGAAATAAAAGATTTCAGTATATTTATATTACAGAAATGCATTCATAAGGGGATTGGAATTACTTCTTTTTAATTGATGAACCCTTTATAAGTGAATTTATGTATGATAATGGTTGTACAGTTAAATGTCATTTATTTAATTTTGAACGAACACAGGAATTGACTCAAAGATTGAATTATTTACAATTTTATTTGTAATAGGTTGATCTACAACAGTTAATATATTTCTAAATTTTATTAAAAAAATAAAAAGTTATTGTATTATCCCAAAGATAACAGATAGATAGTTAATTCAAATGCCGAACACACTTAAGTTGTCTGAGGCTCAGAATGGTAATCCTAGAAGATGAGATTGAATTGATGATAAAGTTATTGGTAAGCGAGTCATTCTATTTTATAATGTTAGTCATTCTTTTTTATAATGTTATAAACTCATTCTAAGAAAGTGTTTTCAAATGTACAAATGTTATATTTATAATTATTTATATCGTCATTCGCTGGTTTTAGAAATATTGGCTTAGTTTAAGTATAGTTTAAGTAAGCTGTCCCAAAACACGCGGTTTCCGCGGTTTTAGGTACGCGGTTTTCCGCGGCACCACACGCGGCAGCTATTTCGGCCGAACCGCGGTTTTTAGCCGTATTTTTATCAAAAAACAGTAAAAAGTTGCATTGTCCGGGAGTCGAACCTACGACCATTTCCATGTAATACGTCAGATTTTGTCAGAATTGGAGTATATTCGTCATACCTAGTCAGCTATTCAAGCTACCGACTATTTGCGGCTCATGTTTGTTTCAAAATGAGTCATTTGATTGATTTACAAGCATTTACAAGCAATTCCACTCCCTTTGTAATGGTAAGAGCTCCACAAACTCCAAGAAGCCCAAAAAATAGGTTGAGAAATTCAAACTCCAGTCCAAGTCAAGCTGAAGCTGCTGCTAGCCCAAGAACTCCAAGAGAAATGACAACGGAAAAAGCTCCGAAAGTTCTCTTTGTTCCAACTACAGAAGAAAAACTTGCTCACGATCTCGCATTTGAGTATTAAGTAGGTATTCAGTTAGTAGGTATTCAAAAACTGAAGTAACATATGCCACATTGATTTCTGATGGAGTTACAACTAGTCAAGGTAAATAAATACTTGCATTTCTTCTTAGAACAAAGAGCTAGATGCATTTTCTTGGTATTGCCGAGACCGACGAGTCACACAATGGTGTATGGATTGCCAGTTAACTCAAAATTAAAATTGAGATGTTGAGACAAGACCACAACATTATTGTGACATGTTGTTGTTAAGACTCTGCTCAATGTAACGTTAAGGCAATTAAACTACTTAACGGTGAAAGTAAAGATTATAAAGATCTTACATCAGAAGATATTCGAAATACAAAGTTATCTTAAGGTAAAGTAGTTATGAGTAGATGTACAGCTCATATTATGAACTTGATTCTAAAGGACTATATCAAATAATTTGATTGCAAAAAATGGATTGATGATATCGCCAAATTGTATGGTATTCCAATATCTGTATGCGAGACTCGATGGACCACTTTTAACAATGCCATTGAAAAGATTAAGAAGCATATTCCAAATATCACAAACTGGGAAGACACCTATCTTATTAGAATACATCAAGACATGGAAATCATTCGCTTAGTTACTATAGCAACTCTTGAATTAGAAGGAAATTATATTAATGTCACACAAGTTTAAAAATCTGTGGATTCACTAAAAGATGGACTCACAAGGATGGAAAACTATTATGGATTGTCAGAAAGAATTAAGTTCGCCAAAGATTTCTTAAAGGAAAGGCAAATAAGTTATATTGATAGTCATTTGAACATCGTTAAGTTTTTACATGCCCTAGATCCATTAGGCAATGTTGAATTTCTTGAACTAAATGTCTTAACTTAAGTTGTAGGAGCGATGTTTTATTCTGAATACATAACTGAAGGAGCCAATTAGATTGATGACCAACGAAAACAATTAGTTGAACGAGCAAAATATTTTGAAAAATAACAATAAGATAAATTGTCTGATTTTATAAACTATCTGAAAAACATTTGGACTAATAATGAACATGTAAGAACCTTTTTACTTAAAGTTGAAGTTATGTCCATATCAAGCTGTGGAATTGAAAGAGTATTTTCATTTTTCCATCGCACTACCTCTCACTTTCTCAGGAAACAAATTTCGTCAACCACTTTGAGTGCACTGGCGTATGTCTACGTTGATAAAATATAACCTGAAATGCAATAATGGAAAGCTAGCAAAACAATAAATCCAGATAAATCATATGAAACTTGTTTAACGCTATATGAGTGCCCTACAACAGAACCAGATGAAAATAGTATAATGTAAGGTGATGAAGAAAGTGACAACATCTGATTTGTCGTGGTAATCACGGCACTAACTATTTATTATTTCATTTAATACATTATTGTTATGTAAATGGGACGCCTGATGCATAACGAAACTATTCATAACCGCGGAAATAACCGCGAAAATTAACGTTTTGATTTGATTGCCGCGTTATAATTTGGTTTTAGTGCCGCGTGCGTACGCGGTTATTTTCAAAAAGGGACAGCTTAAGTTTAAGTAATTTAACTGTAGCTATATATATCTAGCTAGGATGATTGGATAATAAACAGTTGATCGATAGATTCTAAACATCGATTCTGTCATTTATTTTAATTAAACTTTTGTAGTTGACCACTTCATAATGATACAAACATAAGAATAGATAACTCAAATATTGAAAGAAGGAGCCACAATAAACATAAATACAGAGCTATAACTTGTAAAAATATTATAATTAAATATCACTCCATTATAGTTCTAACAGGCTGTTAACTAGTTTAAAGTTAATAATATTGTGGATTAAATTTATATTAATCATGATACAGGTTCTGCAACCAACACATTTTTAATTTGGAATAATGTAAGCAATCTTTTTGTTCATACGGCAACTGTCTCGCTGATAGGAGAAACATTGAAATACATTGATTTACTATCTCAGTTAAACAGTTTGAAATAACTTTCTATACTACACAACAAAGTTTGTGATATTTCTTACTGTCTTAATTAGTCCATATAACAACACTGTAGCTACGTGACAATTAAATAACTGATGTATGGTCATTAAAAAATTTAATAAATCTAGTTGACTTAGATTTGTCCCATAATCATATTATTGATGTAAGTCCACTATAAAATATTAATTAGTTGAATTCTTTGAATTTACAATATAATAAAGTACAAAACTTCACTTCAATTGAGACTCATGTGAACTTTCTTCTATTTAAAATCGATATTCAATTTATTCCAACATAAAAAGAAATCATCCTTTCAAATAACATTCGAGCAATTCGATAAAGTTAAACATAACTTGAAGCTTATCGTCACTAAAGATAAACTGGCATTCGTCAATATATTTAATAATATAAACACAAAATTAGATATTAAATGACACATATAGTACAATAAATGAATTAATAGGTTGTTTTATTGATAGATTTGATTAATGGTACTAGTTGGTTTTGAAATTAGAATGTGAATGAGAGATTAGATAATATTATATTAGATATTCACTTATATACTTAAACGAGTTAATAGCTCGTTTGTTGAGTTTGGGAGATTCAAGATTTGTGTTCAAGTAGCGTAACTTATAGACATATTGACACTATCTGACATATTTTTATTTTTCATAAAATATTATGAACTTGTGTAACAATTAATTTGGAGTGATATATTAGAAAGTTAATAATATGTTAATTACATTGTAGCTAATAAAACTATAATACACTTTTTGTTCTCGATGTGTTTTAAAATATTTACAAAATGAAATCATATTTTTTCATTGCTTTATCTTTGCACAACAGTAATCGTTTTTGGAACGAGACAAGAAGAAGGGTTGTAACTATTTGTATGTGATTATATTTCATTGACCGCAAATACTTTAGTAAAATTTTATATAAATTATGTATCACACTCCAAAATTTTATGAATCTTAGCTACTTCTATTTCTTCGAAACTCTGGCAGATACACCTTATCCAATAAATAATTCTTCGTGAAATTAGTTAAATCGAGTTTAACACAAGCAGTTTCGACAAAATATTAATTTACAAAAGGAGCATTGCTTATTTCGATTGCTAATAGACTAATTACTTATATTCGAGGGAAATTCGTTAACCTTATACTTGTTAATAATCTGTGCTATTTGATGCCTGGACCGTTCCTAAAGTTCCACCTGTTTCTAAATTTCTGTGGTGAATGAACAATAGAAGCGAAGTTGGAGTTCAATATTAAAAAATCGATGGGAGTTTGCGGTACTTCAGATTAAATTATGGATATCATTTAAATAACATATCTACTTGTTTAAACTTAGTTGTTTCCCAAGCTTCCCAAATTTATTAGATATTCAAAGATTCAGAATTTTATGTAGCTTATGAATTAACTAGATTACCTAAATGGGTATTAAACTAATAATTGCTGATTATAGCTTATAATTATTCATAAATATCAGTAAACTAAGTCATTTCAAAGTATTTTAGAAATTATTAAACACAGCTATTTAAGTCAAACGTTAAAACAAATAACTGCGAAAGTTTGGTTGTCTTTAACAGAATATTATTTGTTATTATATCGATAATTACTCAATATTTAATTTTAGTTCTGTTACCACTTCTTGTTACTTTATAAGCAATGAAACATCGAAATATGATCGAATAGAATATGGTGAAATGTTTCACACTGAAATTTGTAACTATAAAGTTAGTTGTAATAACATATTATACTATGATATCTGAAATTAATATTGAAGATGAGTTTTACATAACTCTCCCAACTATAATATGATTACTGGTTATAAAACATAACAAAGCGGATATCAGCTACAATATCATGAACTAATTAGTAACAACTGAACATTAATAAATACAGTATCTTTTGTCATGCAAAGCTATTCGTTAGTGCTTTGTTAAATAATATAATTTAACTAATTATGTAGTTTTCTTAATTTAAATTAATTCTAAAGTATACGTTAAATATAAAGTACTGGTGTTGTTATATACGCAAATATAAGGTTTAATCAGAATACATCAAGAAGTAGTGTTTAAAGTAATTTTCAAAATTTACAAATAAATACAGATTTCAAGATTATTATCTTTATTGTTTTATGTGCTCCTTGATATTAATAACAGTGATGATTATTTGTGTTTTCCATATTAACTCGAGCGTTTATTAATACAACGAAATTTGAGGATAAGTCAAGTGTTTTAGAGCATATGCTTCTGTAGAATTTAATAGTCTACAACATGTTCATGTTTAAATATCTACGTAATATAATAATTTACTGTTGATCTTCAACTATGTCATTTACTCTCTTATGATCTCCATTTTTATTTACATTTATTTTTGAATTTGCTTTAAAATTCAATTACATGCTGGAAACTAATAATTGTAGGCTGTTTCCTTTATTAAACAGTATAAGAGCTATATTACTTGATCTAATTTTGGTTTAACTCAACTTTGCATTCTTTATAGAATGATAAATTACAGAATTTATTCAGATAAGGAATCTTGGAGGAATTCATTAATACATGCAGATTCTAGTGTTATATATCCAACTGTAGTCATATGTATGAGCTATAAAACTATTGTTTGAGTTATGTCATTGAAGCGGTATTATAATTTAACTTTATAATTAATAAATTATATATAATTCTATAGTATTATTAAAAATATTGTGTTAATAAAATGACTTAGAAAAATGCAATTATATGTACATTTAAATATGACTTTGAAAATCGTTTCGTCAATGATTATAAAATGGTCCCTAAAGCTCACCACTGCAACAGAATATATCATCAACGATACTAGCTATAACGAGCTATTAACTCGTTTAAGTATATATAGCATTTCCTCGAGACGACACAAACACACTCACTGAGACTTTCAATGGCAAAACGCACTTTCAATATATCACTTTTGTTCCACTCTAAAGAATTCTATGGATATTATTTGATATTTAGGTTTTAAACTCCTTCAAAGAACTTATTGTTTTCCTACTGGTTGATATCCAATTATACTACTTGTAAATAGCTACAAAACGTTTGTGTAGAAGTTGATCTAGCTGACTTTATTCCATTTATCCCATTTTGATGCATTAATTTGGAAGATTCGATATGTCAGTGATTTTGTTATGCGAAACATCACAGTGTTTAAGTTCTGACACATCAAAATCTACGGATAGAATATTGTTGTTATACATTTGCAAGCGATTCAGTGAAATGCCGCTCAATGGATTGCAATCTACGATTTGATTGCTGTAAATGTCCAATATTTTGAGTTAAGTTAGGAAATGCAGCTCGTAAATGCTGATTATTTAATTAGCGGATATATTCAGCGTAACCAAATTTACTAATGGTTTCAGGAAGCTGATGTTGTTAATCTGGCAGTCAAGTAGAAATAGCGCTTCGAGCTTAACTAATTATGTAAGTGGAGTGAAATCTTCGAATCTAGTGCATTGCAAATCAAGCCAGGTGAGATTTATCAAATTCTGCAGCGGGTAAATATTTGTAAACAAAGTTGTAGGCCAAATTGAGCACTTTTAAATTAACCAACTCTTCAAGACCCGAACAGTCGTTAATTTGGTTCATGTTAAGAACGAGAGTTTGCAGTTTTTCGCATTTTGTAAAATCTTTTACGTTTTTCGCTCCGTTTTAGCCCGCGTTCAGGTTCTCCAGGTTAATTGAACAACTGTTTTAGTAAGTATGCGGTAGAAGATTAATTGAGTTGAGAGGTTTATTTTATGTTATTAATTTTGTTGAAACGAAATAATGTTAAGCTTGTCAGTATTTCCACTTCGCACCTAACAAAAATAATGCCAACAATGAATGAAAGCATCTATGAAACCCATACATAATTATTTACTCCATAATTCTACAATAACATTAAAACTTTGACTGAAGTAAGAAAAATGTAGAAATATGGAGGGCATTCTAGATTAACTAAATCAGAATTCGATAAATACTTAATGATACTATTTACAATGATGATATCAGGTAAAGAGCGAGGATCTGTCAAAGATAATTGGTCTAAGAACACTAAAATACGCAATTAGTTTATAGCTGATGAAGTTGGAATGTCTTGCAGAGAATGGGAGGAAATACATTCTAATGTCTGTTATGGTCATATTAAATTGTTATTAGATTAACCTGAAGAAGAAATCGATAATTTAGAAGAAATCGACAAATTTAGACGGTATAGAATCTGATGAAGAAGAATCTGAAAATTCTGACTATGAATATGACGAAGATGATCTAGAAGAACTAAATAAAATATTTAATGATCATGAAGAAGAAGTTTTGAGCTAAAATAAACCTGGTAATGCAAAAAGTAGAAAACTTTAACCATGATATATACAAAATCAAAATTTGTGAAATAACCCTGTTAATTGTAAGAATTTGTAAGTTCTCGTGGTATTCCCAGAGAACAACCTGAAATAGTTCGTTACTACAATAATAATTATAAAGGAGTTGATTACGTAGACCAACTTACAAAAATATTAAGTTTCCAGGACGATGTACTCGTTGGACCACAAGGATGTTTATTTATTTTATGTAAGTAATATTAGTTAATGGGTTTTCTTTGATGAAATTATTGCATCCAGAATATAAAGAAATTAAAATAACGGATTATATTGAAAGCATAATTGATTAAATGAAAATAAATCTAACAAAATATGAAATTAAAGCTACACCACGAAAAATTGAAGGTTGTAACCAACCAGTAAGCCCAATTAAAGAACCAGTAATAGAAGCATATAAACACTATCATGTATATACAAAAGTAAGTGCGTAATGTGTCGGCTGCAAATAATGTAATAGCAGATATGTGTGTTCGTGCAAAGGATATCATTTGTGTCCAGAGTGTTATAAAACGCATATTAGTGAATAAAATGACATAAGAGGGTACACACACATTTATAAAAATGAATAAAGTGATTTAAAATACGAATAATATGTTTTAATATATATTGAACACGAAAATAGTAATTTACCTATTAAATGGTTGAAGTCGATTTCGAGAATTTTGTTAATTATTTGCGAAGTGGAAATACTGACAAGCTTAACATTATTTCGTTTCAACAAAATTAATAACATAAAATAAACCTCTCAACTCAATTAATCTTCTACCGCATACTTACTAAAACAGTTGTTCAATTAATATGAGTTTGTAGTGCGGAAAAGTCTGTAATCTTGTTGTATTGGAGGTCTAGTGATTTACTGATACTAAGAGACGAAAATAGTAATTACCTCATTCAGCTTGAACAAACTCTTACGCGATGCCACAGAAGTGATTCCACTGCCCAATGTTTTCTTTATCGATTTCAGTTGTGAAGTCGAATTGATCCGCTTTAAACCCGCATTTCTTGATCAAATAGGCTGCCAGTGCTCCGTTTTTGCTTTCCTTAATGTATTTAACGATTTCTGTTTCGCATTTGGCATCTAATTCATCTTTACAGCTTCCAAGGACGAATAGACTCAAGAATTCAATCCAAAGAGCTTTGTTATCCGATTCTCCATCGATTATCATTTCCACGAACATGTCGAGACACTATGAGTCGTCTTCGTCTTTGAATCTGTACGTTTGGCTTCCGCATACCAAGCCTGTTAAAAACTGTTTCTGTTGAATAAAGTCCAGTTCTTTTAAGACGGCGAAAATCGACTTTTGACTTAATTTTATACTTATGTTTATACTAAATGCAAAGTAAATCTATGTTTAAATTACTATCATTCGTCACATTTCTATCATGGAGACGAACAGTTAAGCTGCATAAGACAACTTCTGAATGACAATCATTTATTTGCTTGTTATCTTGGCCTTGCCAGTTTAAAATTTATCTTTGAGCTCACCGTAACTTATCTTTGGTTTCTGCAGAAAATATCTGACTGTGTGGATGCTTCCCTGAACTTTAATCCTGCGGTCGTAGTGCTGGCGCTTGTTGTGAAGGTAATTGAACTGCACTCTCTGGCTGGAACTAATTGCTTCAAGCCTCTTGTACAAGTCTATATCTTCAACAGATTGTGTTTTTTGACCTTTATACTCATAAAATTTCATATATCCTTAAGAACTAAATTTGCTCGCATTTTTAACTTTATTTCCTATTATATTAATGCAATATAACTACATATATTTTAGTGGTGATAATCTGTAACACTATGTGTTTGGAGTGTATTCATAAAAATTATTTAAATTTTAGAATTATTATATATATTAATAATATGTAACTAAAAATATTATATTTCATGTATTTCAATCAATATTTAAATATGAATCAAGTTTTAAACTTAAAACAAGAAGTAGCCATAGTCTACCGATTCCTTCATATAGATGAAACAAGCATTACTAGATACTACTACTATTACATTATCTACCTATACTACTTTAAACTGTAATGAATATTAACATAAGTTAAAATTCAACTTTTTCTACAAATTTTCATTAACACCAGTTTTCAAACGCCGTGTGAGATTATTGCCCTATGGAAGATTTATGAGTCATATCGTATTAATATAGACTTTTAACAAAATTCTATGCATCATTTCTATCAACATAACTGATTTAGCTTTCATCATTTTGGGAATGAAAATTGTTTTGGGTCATAACAAAATATTAAGTTGTTGACATATATAAATATATAAATCTCTTTTGAATTTACTTCACCTACTCTTTTTCGATAAATAAAATCATATTTTAGTGAATTTTGTTGATAAAAATAATTTGATCTACATGAACTATATGAAGTATATAAGTGTATGTTAGTATTAGTTATATATAGAACTATATATTTTAGCAACTTGAGATACAAAGCCAATTACAATAATTTTCTTGAATTTACTTCTAAAGTATTGAAATAATATATAATACTAATTTCATTAATAATGATTAATTACTAAATGTATATCATACTATAATAATCATAGACTTGTAAATGTATTGATGACGATCCAATTAAATATATTATTTATGTACTGAATATTTAAAAAATTCTCATGCATGAAATTCAATGCTATGTATAATATTAGTTAGATAAGTAAACAGTATTCACACAAATAAATGATTAACATTGACGATGCTATTTGAACTAAATATTAAAATTTATATTAATTTAATAGTTAAAGTGGAAATGATAAATAATTATGAATGTTTATATGAATTCAAGTTATAATATTATATTTCCACACGTTTAATTATTATTAATATTATTTAATATTCATTAAATTAATTTCCGCCCAATATTTATTTATATTTATTTATGATATTAAATTAGCATTAGAAGCTATATTAATGTCATTAGAATATATAAATAGTGTTATATTTCTTTCTCTATCAATAATTTATATTTTATACAAAATTATATAAGTCCATAAATATAAACATTTAGTTTATAAGACTTCCTATGCATCAATATTTCCTAAATTTTTACATCATTTATACCACCAGTCTACAGTTCTTATCTCAGAGTTACGGGGAGTTTAAAAATATCTGAGACTTGCTATAAAACAATAGATGAAAGAAATACAGCACTTTATAACATTTAATTTATAAGAAGCTTTAATTAAAATATAATGCATATATTTGTTATTCTAGCCTATTTGTAACGCTTTTATGATATTATGTCACTAGTCGTTACCTTTTTCATTGACTTTAAATGTAATAATTCATTTGATTTTGTAATTTTAACTTTAATCGTATATTATGATAACATATATAATTTACTGTATTTTAATATATTTCCACTTCACCATGATTGTGAGTTGAATCATCAGTAATATATTTTGAATTTAAAGGTATTACTTGTCATGACTATTTTAAGCATATTCTCAGGTTAAATTAATGTTTCTTATACTTTGTCCAATAATAAATAATTAATATTATAATACACGTGATATACTATTTGTAAAACATTCCATGCATGGCATGAACCAAAAATCTCCTATATTCGCGAAGGAATTATAAATAACAATATATAAAGGCTTTTCATTCTAAATCTGAAAAATCGTAGTGTTACAGATTATTAGTGGTGATATATCAATAATTTAATTGCCTTCGCAATTTACGTTGGATAAGTTACTTAAAGCTGAAAGAGGGTTTAAATCACAAACTTGATTAAAAGCAATATTTATTCCTTTCAATTTATCGTTTTCCGGAAATATTGGTAGAGTATTTATTTTATTTGACGATAACCATATATCACAAAGTGATACCAGGTATATCAATGGCTATATATTATATATCTTGTTTGAACTCAGATAAAGATTCTGTAACAAAATTAACGGTTTTAATGGTCTCAAATCCTCAATTTAGTTGTTATTTGCAAATAGATTTTTTAAATTTAATAAATTTTCAATATCTTGTAATGAGCTAATTTAATTATTAGAAATATTAAGCTCTTCGAGTTGAACAAGGTATTTTAATGGCGAAAGATCACTAATTGAATTATTGCTCAAGTTTAGCTTTTGTAAAGCTTTTAAATGTTTTAGGTCATCAATAGAAATAATTTTGTTTGACTACAAATACAATTCTGTAATGTTTGTCAACCCTCTAAGACTTGAAATTTCTTATAATTGGTTCTTATTTAGCTTAAGAACCTAAAGAGCTACCATGTTAGCTAAAGAGTCTATGTTTTCAATGAGGTTTTCAGATAGATCCAGTTCTTTCATTTTGTTCAGTTCAAACAATGCGTCAATGGTACTCAGCTTGTTCTTACAAGCATTAAGAAACTCTAAAATCGTAAGGGGCTTGAGTGCACTTACTTCAGAAATTTGGTTGGAAGAAATGTCCAGTCGTTTCATCTTCGTCATATTTTGAATCGCTGAAATGTCTTTGATTTAATTATTATTCAGCTCTAGCTCAGACAGAGTTTTAAGCTAGCCCAGAACATCTATAAGAATGATACCCTCTTAACTCAGGTGCATTTTCCGGCTAGCAGGAGTTTTGATTTTAACCAAGTCTTTAATCTACTTCTGCGTCAGATTTTCAGACATGAACGCCTTTAATTACTATGGTGTCTTCAATTCGATCTAAATATTTTGTTTTAGTTTAAATGCATAAGTACTTTAATCAACTTTAGACTTTTTCATGTAACAATTTTGTTGGATGTGGTGTTCATTTAACATATATTGACATACTTATTAAAGCTAAATAATCACTCCAAACTCAATTAATCTTTGGACACTAATAATTAACAGTATAATTACTATGGTGAATCTTATACGTATGATAGCTAATACATGACTGTAGGAGTTAACATGTGTATAATCGGATTCTTTGGCTTTGTGATCACATTTTGCGTTGCTCGCATGCTTCACAATTAATCTGTGGGCTACCAATAAATAGCACAAGACACTGAAAGACAACCAATCCCATCATTTGTACAGATTCCATAAGTATTGTAGTATGAAAACGCTCAATATCAAGGTTCTTACTTGAAGTGATAACAATTTTAAATATAAGTAACTAGGGCTGTTATTTTTACAGTTTCTTACAGTCAAAATATATTACTGTAAACAGTGTGGCTGTAAAGAAATATTACAGGAAAATGACAAAACTGGAAGAAAACATGCCAAAAATCGAAAAAATGAAATTTATGATTTTATTTTCATATTTTTTGTTTTTATTCTTAACTAAATAACTCTACGTTGAAAGGTAACTGTACTAGAGTTGCTTAATTGCCAGAGATACTCTAGCCAACTGATATGTTGAAATATAAATGATATGCCATATGTAACTAATGCGCTGGCACGTGTAATGTGTCATACAATGTTGGTGTTTATTATGTAATCAACTCACTCGTGTTCTACTTATCAACTTGCTGAAATTAAATAGTAGAAGAATATAGTTAACTTCGTGGAGGAAACGACAAAATTTCTTATTATTAATTTAAACTGTTTCTCAGCGCTTCGGTTTTCATTTTATATTGCTGGCCTAACTCGAATGTTGATTCTTTGTCTAAGATACTTGAATATAAAAGCAGCTTATATGTTGTTCGCTATTTCTGTATAAATCCGGCCATCCTGAGTTTTCCAGGATTCTACAAAATAATTTAACCCCCGTGTTGGGATTAAAGCTAGTGATGATGAAAGTTGTGTGTGATTTTGGCTATCTCTTGATAGTCAAGCCACCTATAACTTCATTAAAGGAATGGAGTGGAACAATAATAATCAAGTATTTAGTAAATACTATTTGTAGTGAAAGCAAGAGATGGATACTGCCAATGCATAAAATTAAGAGACGAAAATAGTAATTACCTCATTCAGCTTGAACAAACTCTTACGCGATGCCACAGAAGTGATTCCACTGCCCAATGTTTTCTTTATCGATTTCAGTTGTGAAGTCGAATTGATCCGCTTTAAACCCGCATTTCTTGATCAAATAGGCTGCCAGTGCTCCGTTTTTGCTTTCCTTAATGTATTTAACGATTTCTGTTTCGCATTTGGCATCTAATTCATCTTTACAGTTTCCAAGGACGAATAGACTCAAGAATTCAATCCAAAGAGCTTTGTTATCCGATTCTCCATCGATTATCATTTCCACGAACATGTCGAGACACTATGAGTCGTCTTCGTCTTTGAATCTGTACGTTTGGCTTCCGCATACCAAGCCTGTTAAAAACTGTTTCTGTTGAATAAAGTCCAGTTCTTTTAAGACGGCGAAAATCGACTTTTGACTTAATTTTATACTTATGTTTATACTAAATGCAAAGTAAATCTATGTTTAAATTACTATCATTCGTCACATTTCTATCATGGAGACGAACAGTTAAGCTGCATAAGACAACTTCTGAATGACAATCATTTATTTGCTTGTTATCTTGGCCTTGCCAGTTTAAAATTTATCTTTGAGCTCACCGTAACTTATCTTTGGTTTCTGCAGAAAATATCTGACTGTGTGGATGCTTCCCTGAACTTTAATCCTGCGGTCGTAGTGCTGGCGCTTGTTGTGAAGGTAATTGAACTGCACTCTCTGGCTGGAACTAATTGCTTTGAGTCTCTGATAAAACTTAACATCTGCTTTTGTTTGCTTTTGTTGATCCTGATAAAGGTAAAACTTCATGCAACCAGATGGATTGAACTTGCTTGCGCTTTTAACTTTATTTCCTATTATGTTGAAGTTATACAACTCCATGTATTCGAGAGGAGATATATCAATAACTTAGTTTCGCTCCAAATTTACATTCGACAATATGCTTAATTCAGAAAGAAGGTTTACATCGCAAACGCTGTTAAAAGATAGATCCAGTCCATACAACTTGTCATTTTCAGGAAATACTGGTAGAGCACTTATTTTATTGGATTGCAAACTTACATCACAAAGTGATACCATGTAAATCAAAGGCTATATATTCTAGATTTGGTTGGAATTCAGTTCTAGATTCTGTACCCAAATAAGCGGTTTCAATGGTCTTAAATCTTCTATTTAATTGTTATTTGCATATAGATTTACTAAATTAACTAAATGTCGCAGGTCTTAGAGTGAGCTAATTTAGTTACTTGAAATATTTAGCTGTTCGAGTTGAACAAGGTTCTTTAATGGGGAAAGATCCTTTATTTTGTTGCTCTGTAAGAAAAGCTTTTTGACTTACATCAAGTTTTACAAAGGAGAAATATCATCTATCTAGTTGCTTTAAAGTTGCAACTCTTTTAATTATGTAATTTGTCTAAGCGCTTCAATTGAGTGTATACATTTTAGGCTCAACACAAGTTCTGTAACCTTTTTTAAATTAGTTGTTGATGGAAAATTCTTCTGTATAAATATTTAGAGATCTTCCATAGTTTATAATTCAACTTTTGTGTCTTCCTTCGATTTCTTTGCTTATGTCATTTTTACAATTGATGTGGTGTGGATTCATTGAGTTGAATATACATCAAATTATAAACAAATTGTTTACTTTGTTGTTACACTACTACAACCGTATTCCTTTAACTGATGTAAAATTAGTACGTTGAAACGTAACTCTACTAGAGTTACTCTAGCCAACTGATATGTTGAAATATAAATGATATGCCATATATAACCAATACGTTAGCACATTTAATGTATATCATATAATGTTAGTGTTTATTATGTAATCAACTCACTCATGTTCTACTTATCAACTTGCTGAAATTAAATAGTAGAAGAATAAAGTTAACCTCGTGTAGGAAACGACAAAATTTTTATTATTCATTTAAACTGTTTGTCAGCGCTTCGGTTTTCATTTTATATTGCTGGCCTAACTCGAATGTTGATTCTTTGTCTAAGATACTTGAATATAAAAGCAGTTTACATGTTGTTCGCTATTTCTGTATAAATCCGACCATCCTGAGTTTTTCAGGATTCTACAAAATAATTTGACCCCCGTATTGGGATGAAAGCTAGTGTTGATGAAAGTTGTGTGTGATTTTAGCTATCTCTTGATAGTCAAGCCACCTATAACTTCATTAAAGGAATGGAGTGGAACAATAATAATCAAGTATTTAGTAAATACTATTTGTAGTGAAAGCAAGAGATGGATACTGCCAATGCATAAAATTAAGAGACGAAAATAGTAATTACCTCATTCAGCTTGAACAAACTCTTACGCGATGCCACAGAAGTGATTCCACTGCCCAATGTTTTCTTTATCGATTTCAGTTGTGAAGTCGAATTGATCCGCTTTAAACCCGCATTTCTTGATCAAATAGGCTGCCAGTGCTCCGTTTTTGCTTTCCTTAATGTATTTAACGATTTCTGTTTCGCATTTGGCATCTAATTCATCTTTACAGTTTCCAAGGACGAATAGACTCAAGAATTCAATCCAAAGAGCTTTGTTATCCGATTCTCCATCGATTATCATTTCCACGAACATGTCGAGACACTATGAGTCGTCTTCGTCTTTGAATCTGTACGTTTGGCTTCCGCATACCAAGCCTGTTAAAAACTGTTTCTGTTGAATAAAGTCCAGTTCTTTTAAGACGGCGAAAATCGACTTTTGACTTAATTTTATACTTATGTTTATACTAAATGCAAAGTAAATCTATGTTTAAATTACTATCATTCGTCACATTTCTATCATGGAGACGAACAGTTAAGCTGCATAAGACAACTTCTGAATGACAATCATTTATTTGCTTGTTATCTTGGCCTTGCCAGTTTAAAATTTATCTTTGAGCTCACCGTAACTTATCTTTGGTTTCTGCAGAAAATATCTGACTGTGTGGATGCTTCCCTGAACTTTAATCCTGCGGTCGTAGTGCTGGCGCTTGTTGTGAAGGTAATTGAACTGCACTCTCTGGCTGGAACTAATTGCTTTGAGTCTCTGATAAAACTTAACATCTGCTTTTGTTTGCTTTTGTTGATCCTGATAAAGGTAAAACTTCATGCAACCAGATGGATTGAACTTGCTTGCGCTTTTAACTTTATTTCCTATTATGTTGAAGTTATACAACTCCATGTATTCGAGAGGAGATATATCAATAACTTAGTTTCGCTCCAAATTTACATTCGACAATATGCTTAATTCAGAAAGAAGGTTTACATCGCAAACGCTGTTAAAAGATAGATCCAGTCCATACAACTTGTCATTTTCAGGAAATACTGGTAGAGCACTTATTTTATTGGATTGCAAACTTACATCACAAAGTGATACCATGTAAATCAAAGGCTATATATTCTAGATTTGGTTGGAATTCAGTTCTAGATTCTGTACCCAAATAAGCGGTTTCAATGGTCTTAAATCTTCTATTTAATTGTTATTTGCATATAGATTTACTAAATTAACTAAATGTCGCAGGTCTTAGAGTGAGCTAATTTAGTTACTTGAAATATTTAGCTGTTCGAGTTGAACAAGGTTCTTTAATGGGGAAAGATCCTTTATTTTGTTGCTCTGTAAGAAAAGCTTTTTGACTTACATCAAGTTTTACAAAGGAGAAATATCATCTATCTAGTTGCTTTAAAGTTGCAACTCTTTTAATTATGTAATTTGTCTAAGCGCTTCAATTGAGTGTATACATTTTAGGCTCAACACAAGTTCTGTAACCTTTTTTAAATTAGTTGTTGAGGGAAAATTCTTCTGTATAAATATTTAGAGATCTTCCATAGTTTATAATTCAACTTTTGTGTCTTCCTTCGATTTCTTTGCTTATGTCATTTTTACAATTGATGTGGTGTGGATTCATTGAGTTGAATATACATCAAATTATAAACAAACTGTTTACTTTGTTGAAACACTACTACAACCGTATTCCTTTAACTGATGCACATTAGTATGTTGAAACGTAACTCTACTAGAGTTACTTATTTGCCAGAGTTACTCTAGCCAACTGATATGTTGAAATATAAATGATATGCCATATGTAACTAATGCGCTGGCACATGTAATGTGTCATATAATGTTAGTGTTTATTATGTAATCAACTCACTCGAGTTCTACTTATCAACTTGCTGAAATTAAATAGTAGAAGAATAAAGTTAACTTCGTGAAGGAAACGACAAAATTTCTTATTATTAATTAAAACTGTTTCTCAGCGCTTCGGTTTTCATTTTATATTGCTGGCCTAACTCGAATGTTGATTCTTTGTTTAAGATACTTGAATATAAAAGCAGCTTAAATGTTGTTCGCTATTTCTGTATAAATCCGGCCATCCTGAGTTTTCCAGGATTCTACAAAATAATTTAACCCCCGTGTTGGGATTAAAGCTAGTGATGATGAAAGTTGTGTGTGATTTTAGCTATCTCTTGATAGTCAAGCCACCTATAACTTCATTAAAGGAATGGAGTGGAACAATAATAATCAAGTATTTAGTAAATACTATTTGTAATGAAAGCAAGTGATAGATACTGTCAATGCATAAAATTAAGAGACGAAAATAGTAATTACCTCATTCAGCTTGAACAAACTCTTACGCGATGCCACAGAAGTAATTCCACTGCCCAATGTTTTCTTTATCGATTTCAGTTGTGAAGTCGAATTGATCCGCTTTAAACCCGCATTTCTTGATCAAATAGGCTGCCAGCGCTCCGTTTTTGCTTTCCTTAATATATTTAACAATTTATGTTTCGCATTTGGCATCTAAGTCATCTTTACAGTTTCCAAGGACAAATAGACTCAAGAATTCAATCCAAAGAGCTTTGTTATCCGATTCTCCATCGATTATCATTTCCACGAACATGTCGAGACACTATGAGTCGTCTTCGTCTTTGAATCTGTACGTTTGGCTTCCGCATACCAAGCCCGTTAAAAACTGTTTCTGTTGAATAAAGTCCAGTTCTTTTAAGACGGCGAACATCGACTTTTGGCTGTTTTGGCTGAAGAATCTGGCAATGGTTCCAAACGCACATCCGATTTGGCAGGTGGTGTCTGATCCGTTGGCGGCTAGGTTCAGCATCTTTTTGAGAGCGACTAGAATAGATTGAGTCACGTCGAATCCTTTTACTGCGTTATTCAGAGTTTGGCTTTATCCCAGCTATTGTGTCATGACGACGAGCTTTTTCAGGAATAGTCTCTGCATTTACTCTGTGTTAACGCGGAATTGCGCGAGCAAGTGCAGCAGGTCGCATGCGCAGTACAGGAATAGTTGCATGATTTCGGTGTTGACTTGTTTGAACTGGTTTGTTTTTACGTATACGAGGCTTCTGAAGCAGTTGTCAACCGTTGCGTCGCAGTTTTCGATCAGTTGCTGGCACCAAGCCTCAATATTTTCGAGTTGAAAGTCTTTGAACCCGGGCGAGCTCAGAACTGCGCCCAGAGCGATAATTACCTGCTTGAACAGCTCTCTCTTGTTCTCCTCTTTCAATTAAATCTCGTTGTTGAAGAATTACGTGAACAAGCTGCTGGTTAGTTGTCCCAGCTGACTCCTTATCTGTAAAACCGCTTGCAATTAATTAACGTTCGCGTTACTAACTAGCCCTGAACCGGCTGCTAATAGTTGGCAGACGAAATTAACGGACTCGTCGGTGACCTGGAGAACGGTGAACGAGTTCGTAATCGTGGCTGCGAATTCGGAGCAGTTCTCCTCGTTCAAGAGTTGCGCGAAAAGTTATTAGTAAGAGGGGTGCAGGGAGTGGAAATTTTGCACGTAAAAGAGGGCTAGCTCCTCGGATATGTCCGGAGTGCATTTAAGGATCAGAATTTGGAGGAGTGGGGGATTCAATTCCTTCTTTAGCTGCTGGAGAATTTTCTTAATGAGAGAAACGTCCAGATCCAGAAGGAGGAGGTGCGCTGGCGTGATTTTGGAAGTAATCTTCACGGAAGTGGCCACGTAGGACCTGAACATGGCCTGGTCCACTTGCTCGAGATTGTGGACGATGTTGTGCAAATTGTTGCTGAACACGTGCTACTGTGCAGAATTAGCCGCACAGGGCACATAGAATACGCTCCTGTTTATGTAGTCCAGGAAACTATCCACGCTCACCGTGTTCTGCACCAAGTGCTCCAGCAAATCCTGGTATATGTTCAAATTCTGGACGTGCGCCTTCAAAAACATCTAGTCAAGCGTGAAAACAGTGAACAAGCTCTAGCTATACGGAATTTTAAGCAGTATCTGCTGCAACTGTTTCTAAACCATCATAAGCTGCTTCTAGTTGTTGGACAACAGCTGGACTATTTGAATCTAATGCGCTTCGCTCATGGTCTACAAGCTTTGCGCAAAAATAAGCTGGTTGTTTTCAGAAAGATAGTCCACAAAAGATTCTAGAGCGAGCTTCCTGATGGCCACTATTTTGTCACTTAAACGCTCCGCTATAAGTTATTCTGACGGACAAATTCTTAACGCATAAGAAAATGCTACAAATCTATGCATTTTATCTGCAGCTAAAGATTGCAATGCTTACAAATGTTACTACAATTATTCTGGATAAATTTTATTAAACATGTCTAAGAATGGGTAAGCAAGTTATAAGGGAACATTTGAGTTTATGAAATGATTTGTTACATTCAACAAAAATTTAAATGTTTATTCGGGTGATTATTAATGATTTTAAATAACCCATGGTTAAAACTATTAACGAAATTGATGTTCATTTTGATGCTGAAGATAGTCTTAAAGAGATTACATTTATAAAAATTGGAGTGAATCAATATTGTTATTAAAATTCAAAAATTGTTAAGATAGTAATTTTTCATATCAAAAGACAACATTGTGAAGTAAAATACACAAGTAGCATATATTTATTTAAGACTAATAATCAATAATAAATATAATTATTAATTTTATATCACTTTCCCCTACACAAGTCAATTATATAAGGGAGTTTCAAGAGAGACCGAGAATTTTCTTGGATCAGCATATTTATTGTAAATTTAATTATTAACTTATTTTAGTCTACCTTACTCAAAGGCGTTTAACCAAATTTGTTTCAATAATTATTTTTCTTCCTATATTTCATGTAATTTTCTTGCTGTCCAAAAATTTAGACTTTAATTCCATTACATATTATAGTGATCTATTACCAGACTAACACTTGCAGCCGCAATTGATACAGGGTGGAATCGCTGTATTTCTGGGCAACACGCAGCTAATGATATTAGATATAGAACCATATTCATCTTCTTTGCATCAAATTCTGCGGCTTATCCATATATGTGGACAAGATGATATGGAGAGGTTGTTTCTAGTCTATAGTCCAACAACTCCAATACAAGTTATTCACAATCAAGAATTGTGTCAGGTTTGACCTGTGTTGTTTATCCAAATAGTTTATGAGTAATTTGGGTAACTGAGTAGATAGAACGATCGGTTGGTTCATATTTTTAGCAAATAAACAGCAAAGCACACAAAATTTTTGGGAAATCGCGATTACCTTACGCATTCATCCTTTAGAATAGAACATGAAGAAGTTGAGCCGCTTAGAAAAATGTTGATTCACGTAATCTCAAAACTAAATGACATCTAGTGAGTAGTGTAAACATCTAATCGATGTCTATTCGTGATAAAGTAATTTGCTGCCCAGGCTATAGATAATCTGCTGATTAGTGCACATAAGCCATTTCATATTGTTGTTGATATGAATGATAGAAGCGCATTGTTATGTTGCAAATGTCTAAATCAGCTGGTATCATTACTCCTGAAGGATATGTTTCAAAGTTTAAGCAATTTATAGATTAGTTTCTGGGTTGCAGCATAGCCTCAATTTTAGACGGATTCTTCTCTACTTACTAATTTGGCGAGCGCAATGGGTCATTTTGTTCATCCATTTTTGAAAAGAGTATGAGAAGTGGTAATATTAACTCCAATTATGTTGTATATTGGTTAATAATAAGATAATTATGATAGCAAAACACCACCATTATTTACTCCAATATTTCTAAGATTCTTGTATATAACATTGCATTAAATAATAGCTTTATTTCATTTAGTAGTGAATAACTTTCGTCGGCCATTGCTGTATAATCGGTCACTTTATTTCTGAAAATAGAGTATAAAATTTGGTAATTATTGGTAATTTTGTAATTGTGTATAGAAAATATTATTAGTCAGCTGAAAATTCGATTTAATGTGGTTCTTACTTTCTATTTTTAACTATTTCTCAATTACACGATAGATAGTTTCTATTTATAGTTTTTAAGCAATAATATATTGTTCACTTCTTTCTAGCGTCGAGTTTCATATTTCTGCCTTCGTATTCACCGCTTTGCTTGGCCATTTTAGTTTATCTCTTGAGTTTTCTGATTTGGTCGTGTGCTTCGCTCTTTTTGACTGGTGTTCCAGTTCTGAGTTTGTTTTTGATGACTTTGCTGAGTTCTTGTCTAACTTGCTTGTTCTTTTTCAGGAGGCCTTGTGCTTTGGCTCTGCTCATATCGCCTTGTTCAGTGATTTTAACGATTTCTTTAACCGCTTTCCTGTCTTACTGCGATAAATACCAGGATCTCTTCTCTGGGACTACCCCTTGGTCGAATTTTTGCAGTTTTATGTCAGTGAGTTCGATTTTGTTCTCTTGTTCCTCTTCCTTTTTCACTTATTTTATTTTTGCCTTGAATTCTTCGCTGTTGAACCTGCTTATCTCCAGTTCACTTTAGCTTATGACTCTTTCCTTGAGCCCGAACCCGTTTCCGAGCTCCTTAACGAGTTCCTTCAGTTCTGAGCGTGAACCGAAACAGATGCTGGTTCCTTATTGATCATATCTGCCCGTTCTGCCCACTCTGTGAACGTACTCGTCCAGTTTTGTGGGGCAGTTATAAAGTACGACCGATTCAACGAGGAAATCGAGTCCGCGAGCAGCCAAATCGGTTGAAATGAGGATTCCTGAGGGGTTCGCTTCAAATTCCTCGAGGGCGCGGTGCCTCTTGGCTTGTGATAGTTCTGATGAGAGCTTGGTGAAGCAGTCGAAATCGGCAGCTTTTAAGTAGGCTGAGATTTGATTCACTTGGTGCTTGTTCGAGCAGAACACAATTGTTTTTTGATTCAGGAGTGAGGTGGTCAATAAGTGATGGAGGAGGGCGAAGCGGAGGATGTAGTCGTCATCCTGCTTGTAAGAATCTGTTAAAACGAACTGCTGCTGAATATTGGAGTTAACGGACCTTGGGGGATCAACGTTGAGCTTGAGCGGTTTTTGTAAAGAGAGGGAAACGAGCATATCAACCTCTTAAGTCATAGTGGCAGAGAAGAGCATGGTCTAGCGCTTAGATGGCAACTGCTTCACAATCTGAGTGATTTCGTTCATGAAACCAAGCTCGAGGAGCTTATCGGCCTCGTCCAGCACAAGGACCTCAATTCTCTCAAGAGTGGTGGAGGAATTTAATAAGTGATCGATGAATCTACCTGGAGTAGCTACGACAATATCAGGCTCATTCTACAATAATATAGCCTGGGTGTGGAAATCGTTGTTCCCACCAGTGATCAGCGCACAGGTGATTTACATCCCGTTGATCATTTACTAAATAACAACAGCAGTTTGCTGAGCAAGCTCACGAGTTGGAGACAGAATCAAAACAGATGTGCATCTGTACTTACCACGAAGAATCAAACGATCGATGATCGGGACTGCAAACGCGCCAGTTTTACCAGAACCGGTTACAGACTAGACCAAAAGATCTCTTCCGGCAGAAGCGAGTGGAATCGTGGTTTACTGGACCTCAGTTGGATTCTCCCAGTTCATCTTGGCGAGATTCTTTATCAAACGTGGTGAAATATGCATGTCTGTGAATGTAGTCTTCTTTTCAGATTACGTTTTTTCTTATTACATGAATTTGTGAAGTGAAAATATGATGAATACCTGATATATAAATGTAAATGATTATTGCCACACTCCATTAAATGAAAATAACAAAAAAACTTTTATAAGAACATGTTCAATCAAAAATCAAACTTAAAATTAACTCTTAAGACGAACTAAAACGAGTAATGAAACTAAATTTCCCGGACATTACAAAGTATGTAGACATTTCAACTTTGAATTAGGATTACATATTTCTAACTAATTTGAAATTAAGTAATATATAATTAGTGGCGGGGCTAACAAATATATAATACTTGCATTTAGAGCACAATAATATTGTATAGCTAGATGCTTTGGAACAATTAATATAATTATAGCATTTAGACTTAAACCATAATTAAATTTTAAATGTAAATGTTCTATCGAAATTAACTAATCTACATACACTGTACATGATGAATAATAACATAACTACTATCAAACCATTAGCTAAGTTAAAGAATCTTCGATATATAAATTTTTGTAATAACAAAGTGTAAGATTTGGAAGTCTTGCAAAACCTAGTGTTGTTAAATAATCTTGCTGCATCTAATAATTTAATAGTTGATATAACACCTCTTAAGCTTTTGAAATTAAGTTTTATAAATTTAGCATAAAATTAAATTATAGATATATCACCTCTATAAAATATTGAAGTAAATCAATTATTTATTGGCGAAAATTATATTCAGGACTTAAGTTCAATAAGTCATCATTTTAATTTTTAAAACCAAATATTTTATCAACTTCGAAAATAGAAAGAACCAACTACAACATAAATTCAATACTATGTAAAATATAGAGCTGTGAAAAGAACACGCTATGCTCTACGGAAGGATGTACAAAGATTCAAAATTCAATCATTTTTAAATTTAAATTAATGCTGTTATTTCTCCAATTCTAGATTAATTAAATAAATAAGTGTCGTTATTAATATATTTTCTTTAAAACAAGTGAATAACTTATTTTTGAATATTATTTTGTTGAAAAGGTTAAATAAGTTATTTTATTTATATATTGCTTATTAGAACCCCATTCAACAATACACATACATATGTATTCTCCCCTTAATAATAATTATAAAATAATTAATAATTATAAAATAGGATAAGAAGATTAAAATAATTGATCTCAAAATTAATTTTATAAATTATATATTAGATTTTGAAATGTATTCCACTTCTAATGTTACTTTAAGTTTTACTCATTACTATTTTGACTCTGGTTATTTTTATAGCGTAGTAAGTTATTCTTAAGAAATTATCGGTAAAAGATGCCATTAAAAATACTTGTCAGCAAGTTTAATCTGCCTGTTTGTCCTGCAAAGGGTAATTTAAGTAAATTCTCAGTAAATACCCAAAAATCTCTCAGAAATTTTCAGTTGCTAAAAAATATTCAATTTAAATCGCTTCACGCCTGTGTAAATACCCCATCAAAGCACTGAATTTCACCGCTCAGAAACTAAAGTCCCCAAAATTTGCTCCCATTAAAAATATATACATTAAATTCATCTCACTTATTAACACATAACGTGAACCCATTAAAATTGAAGCACATATCGGAAACATCACCGAGGAGCTCAGAAATGAACTGCAAACGCTCAAAACGGACCTTGTGATAACAAATGGACACATAAATTTAATAGTTTCCGGTTCAAAACTGTTTTAAACGGTTCAAAAACTGTAAAAAATTGTTCCAAAAGTTCAAATTAATATTTTAACAGAAGAAGAAAGTGATAAACAAGAGGATCAAATCGAAAATAATGAATTTGAGTTAATATTGAACCAAAAGGAAAATTAAATAAGTGATCTGTAGCTAAAAACTGCATAAGCTGAAAAATAAGCAGAAGACGCACAAGTATAGATTTTAAAATATAAAGAAGAAAAAGAACTGACTAATGCAGAAATTAAAGAACTCTAAGATAAATTATCACTACTCCAAATATTATATGATCAATTGAAAGCGGAAAAACTAGCCATTGAAGAACAAATGAATTCTGAAGATGTAGAAGATTAATTTTTTATAGAATAACCCTCAACCAACCCAAATATTAACAACGATAATCAAAAAGAACAACGAATCATAATTGATTTGAACCAGTTCGGGGATGAAGCGGGCCAAAAACTGATTAAACAGCTCCAAAAGCACATACCAACAATAATTAAAGCGGAACCTGAAAACAAAAACGTTATTGTAACTGTGAAAGCAACCGACGCTGAAGATGCAATCTACACCATAAGGACTATGAAAATACAAGGAACTAAATTACAATGTGAACTACTTAATAACGAAACAATAATGGTTGAAGAATCTGAGAGTTCGTCTGTTGTTATCGAGGTCAGCGATGATGAAGAAGTGTGAAAGTATAAATTACAATAAAATAAAATAGTTATTAAATAACTAAATGATTTGAAATATTATGAATATTCAGTAGATGCTAATGGTTTTAGTAAATTGAAATTAATATATTCAATCTATATATTCCATCTTTAAATTCTTGGTTTTTGATAACTTAGTAGCATAATTATATTTTTATTTAATATCCGCTTCAAATGAGCTTTTAAGGTGTAATAACTTTAATCTTAATGGCGCTTTTATATATTATATATTAAAGCAAACTGACTAAAAAATCAAAATTAGAAGTCGTAAAGTAGATTTACGCGTAAATTCAGCCGAATATAGTATATATTTTTCAAAAAATGCATTTAGTATTCTAAAGCAAGTAATTTTTGTATATTAAGCAAAAAATATTGCAAACATCTCATAAATCCGCTCATATTATTAGTAACAAATCCAAATAGTATCTTAGCCTAAATGCAACAACAAAATTCGTTTCTTTTTCAGAATAGCTTGTGAAAGCTGCAAAAGAGCAGATATAAGCTATTTTAGCTTCATATTAACACTAAAGACATATTATAAGCTTCTTCAATGAGTTGCACTCTCAGCATCCTATTGATGCAGTTCATATTCATATTTTGAACCCGCCACCTATTTTATAAAATGAGTTATCTAATTAATTCGCACTTAAAAAGGAGAATAACAACATTTTCATAATTTCGTCAGTTGAAAATCTAAAGAAAACAGTTAAATAACTGAACGACATGAAAATAAACGGATTGAAACCAAAATTTGAAATCATTGTTCCAGAACTTAAGAAACTGTTCGAAGATAACGAAAGATAACAACTGTAGAAACAAAAATAAACGGAGCTGGAGCTCAAAATAACATAAATGACCACTTTGCACTAAAACGAAGAAATGTTATTAAAATAAACTCAAAATCAAATGGAACAGTAAATACACCATAATTAACAGCAGATTCAAGAGCTGATATAAAATAACACACAAATACAACAAAATGCTGAACAAAACGCCTATCAAGTTCAATGTCAAGCATAATAATGGGTCCAGAGCGAAACCGCTAAATTTAACAATGAAAAGTAACAACTTATATACTAATTTAACTCTTAATTTTAAGAACTTCTAAACCAAAACAAAATATTACAATTACAAATAGACTAACAGAATGCATAACTCGCCGCTGAGCGTGCGCGTGCTGAAGAATAAATAGACTAAAATAATACAGAAGTTATTACTCCAAAAATACAAAGTTAACAAATAAATGACGAAAGTAATAAAACATAAATCCTCATTAATTTAAATAAGTTTCCAGAAGATACAGGATTAAAACTGATTAAACAGCTCCAAAAGCACATACCAACAATAATTAAAGCCGAACCTGAAAACAAAAACGTTATCGTATCTGTGAAAGCAACTGACGCTGAAGACGCAATCTACACCATAAGGAATAATAATGAAAATATAATAAAATATAATAATGAAAATACAAGGAACTAAATTACAATGCGAACTACTCAACAACGAAACAATAATGGTTGAAGAATCTGAGAGTTCGTCTGTTGTTATTGAGATCAGCAATGATGAGAAAATGTGATTGTTTTGAAATTATTGTTCGCCCTAGAAAATATCAAGCAAATAATTAACTATTCTCCTTCCGACTTATTTAAGTCTTTTACTCTTATTTATATATTTAAAAAGTTAATGAAATTATATGTAAAAATTATATGTTCGAAGAGAATGATAAAAGTATAAATATTTATTACTCATAACTACTTGAGAAACATAAATGTATTAAATCAATCTTGCTCAAGAAATTGCGCGGTACATATAAGTATAACTAAAATATTATGTCTAAGGTTGAAATCAATAAAATTATTCAATATATAATTTATTATGATTTTATTTACTTTACACCGAAGCAAAGCAACGTGAGATCGGGGTAACCTTCTATTGAAGACTTTGAACATCAGTGATTAAATAATTGATATGTGAAAATATTGTATTTGTGAAAATTTCAAAAATATAATCGAGAACATTGTAGAGCTTTACTTAACTATTTGAGAGAGTACAAACGCACCCACAAACCATTCTCAACATATCACTTTTGAAAGTATTAAATTCTAACTTATTATCCTTTCAGTCATTTTGAATTTAAAATACTAAACATATTTCGTTACTGACAAAAATGATAGTGAACAATTACATGTATAAGCATTAAAATAAAATTCTAATTCAAAACAATTTTTGCACAAGCTTGTACGTCTGGGTACTCTATTGTTAAACTAATTTGTTTAGGAAACAAATTGTTAAAACTAATATCTCTCAAATGTACTGAATTTCTAATTAATTTAACAATTTTTATATTGATTCGATATTTGAATTCATATATATTGTTGCTATCAAAAGTCTTAATGAAGTGTTCGTGCCGTCTCAGGAAGTGAGATATATAGGGTAAAACTAGTAAAACTGGTCCGCTAACGAATCAGTGAGGGACCTGCTGGGTCTTTACTGAGTGGGCATAAATGACGGGTTGCGTCCGTTTTGAAAGTGGAAACACTGGCGTGCGAGAGCCTATGTTTTGCTTTCGAAAGTCTCAATGAAGTCTGTTTGTGCCGTCTCGAGGAAGTGATATATATATATATATATATATATATTAAATTTGGAGGTAAATTTAAAGTAATCAATAATTATAATTATATATTTTTCACTTCATTTTGATTATTTTTAATCAATTAAAGTCTGATTAATTTCGTTGAGTCCCTCAACATTATTTACACTGATACCTTTTAGTGTCAGTTAAAAGTTAAAACTAGTCCAAAATAGAGTTAAACATCCGTTTTCTAATACTTTATATACCTTTAATGATTTATCACAACTTCCAACAGCTACAAGCTTTCCATCTTTGCTTATAGATATGCTAGATATCCAATTACTATTATTATGAATCTACTATTATTATTTTTGTGTCTTTAAGTTCCAAATTTTCATAATGCCAAGCATGTCCCCACTTATAATAGTATTATTATTAATAAAGCATATTGCGCTTAATGATTTTTCGTGTTTAAATTTTACGATTAATTCCATTTTTTATATATCTATTATTTATATGTAATGTTCATTTACTGCAGTCGCAAGAATTTGTGAGTTTGGCGAAAATGCTATTGGACAAACACAATGTCCAACATTAGACTACGATGTAATTTGTGAATATGATATATTCAAGTTATTTGCGACTTTTTCGAAGTTGTTATTAAATATCTAAATATTTCCATTAGTGTCTCCTACAATTATCATATTAGTTGATGATATTTTAACGTAATACATTGTAGATTTTTGTGTTTAGTCTTTTTAAATCAAAGTTTTTACCAATTTATATGATTATAAACTAAATACATTTACTTCATCGCGAGATCCTGTAATAATATATTGTCCGTCTTATGATACATCCATTGAAATCGCGTAGTCAAGATTTGCTATTTAAATGCTATCACTTGGATTTACAATTATAACATCATTTAATAGTATCGCTACATTATTATTTGGTAAAAAATTAGCGTTATGCGCATATTTATCATCAAACGAAAGCCTTTTAAGTTCTTTTCCTGTATATGAATCAAAAAATTATATGCGATCGCTTGCTATAATTATTTACTTAGAATCTTCTGAAAATTATACATCAAATACTAAATCATTTGGCCCTGAAATTTAATTCATAATTTTAGTATTTTAATTATCCCAAAGTTTTATAACATCATCGTATCCCGCAGATGCTATTTACTTATTATTTGGGGCCCATGCAATTGTTTGAACCCATTCATTATGTCCAATAAATTAATCAACTTATTTTCCCTTTGAAACATCCCATATTCTTACACTTTTATCTTAGCCTGTTGAAAGAAGTTATTTACCATCTTATGTAAATTTAATTTATGCTATCCAGTCTGAATGACCTTCCAAAGTTTAAATATTTAAATTTTGTTATATATTGTATAGTTGAATAGAATTAGTACCGATTGCTAAAATATTACCACAAGGAGAAAGACTAAAGGAACAAGAATACTCTATTTACATTTTCTTAAATTGTTTTAGTGTAGAAGCGTTTAAAAAATATACACATTCATCTGAACAACATGCAATTGTATTAGACTGCCAGTAAACATATTTTAAATCACTTTATAATGTTATATTTAAATCTTCTTTTAATGTTTCTGTATTTACAATAATAACTTGCTTATTTTCTGTGCTATAAAGTAATTTTTCACAATTTGGAGAGAAACACAGTGATGTAGCACATACAGGAATACTATTAATTAAATTACCATTATAAAGTCTCCATAATTTAATATCTGTTTAAGCTGCAGAAGCTAACAGCTTTCCATCCCGCGATATTACGAAAAAGTTTGCAGGATGATCGAATTCTCTTTTAACATTACGAGATGAAATATCCCACTAAAGTAACTTTTGGGAATCTGCAGAATAAATCGATCTTCCATCAAAATCATATTCAATACACGATATACTTCCACTTTAAATATCAGCAAGTTCACCAAATTCTACATCAGTCATATTAGCTCCATCAAATTTAACATTTTATAACCAAGCTGAAGAGAAATCTACGCCAACTAAATATGCTCCTGATAAATCTGCTGAGTCTAGTTACGCTCTTGATAAATTCGCATTAGGAATTCTAATACCTTTAAAATTCTTACCGATAAAATTTATTTTCGCAGCGTTCAGCATTGATATTGCATTTGACGCTGCTATATCGTATTTTAAAGACGTTTTAGACATCTCAAGTATTTAAAATAAGTTTAGTTAAAGTTAAATGTCTCTTTAAATATTTTCAATATAAAAAGAAATTACTCCTTCATCTGTAATATAATGTGTGTTGAAGGCTTATTCGATTTAATGTTCACATAATTCACTTTAACTTTTTATTTCTGCTTATGTTTCTGGTAATATTTATTCAGCTGTTTACTAATGAATTGCTTATTGATGTTACTATTATGGTGTTATTTATTGTGTTATATTTTATATTCCTTGTGCGTGGCCGCTTACTGCAAAAAATTCTTGTTGAGATTTATGTAAAAAACTGTAAGATCCATCACCAACAGTTTGAATTGGAGCGCCTCTTCTAATAATATTTAACTTTTCATCAAGTTCGTTAAAAAATTCTATCCATTCTATAGATTATTTATCATCTGGATTATATTTAACTTCGGTAACACCCCTTTAAAACATTTTTACGGCTAAATCCTTTGTATACTTTAAATAAGCACTTTTAAGATCCAGTGGAAGACCTGTTAGCACAATAGATTTGTTATTTCGTGCTTCTGACTCTCTTTTTGCAAACCAATGTTTAGAAAAAGCTTGATATATATCCAGTCTTATCAATTCTTCACTATTTGCTAACTATTATCTATTGGAAACTATTTGAGGCAGTGCTTCACAAATCATACTTAAAATATATGGAGACTGTACAAGCTATTTTAAACCTGAGATTTAATTAATTTATTGCTAATAATCATTCCAATTGCTAAATTTTTAATTTTTAGCTTTGCCAGGAAGCAATAAAAATTTTTTAAGATATTCTTCAATTTACTATGAGTTAAATGGTACGAGAACAATTTCTAAAAGAGGATCATCATTTACTGCAAAAAGAGAGGTATAATTTGATATATTATCAATATATTAATTTCTACACGTTATGATAACTTTACAGTTCCATTCATCTAGATTATTCATACTATAAATATTTTTTTGACCTAATATCTCGTCGTACCCATCCAATATTAAAATAAATTTAATATTGGCCTTTATACTTAAAGTTTCTTTGTCTTTGAGTTTCTTAATTTGTTAATTTAAAACTTTCTCAAATAAGTTATCAAATGGTTCCATAATTGATGATAACCTAATATATATAGGAAAACCATAATCTTCTGCAAGCAATTATTGTGTTAAATGTTACACACATAAAGTTTTTCCAGTTCCTGGTCCTCCTTTAATTAAAAGAATTTTTTATTCAGGATCATTAAGAAATTCTATTGTTTTTTAATAAACGTCAAAGCTTTCAAAATTTAATTTATTAAGTTACTTAACATCAGTAACACCATTTTCAGGTACATACATTTTCAACTATTTGATTTACTGAATCTTTTATTAAACTGAACTCTTTAAAAGATCCGTTAAAGAGGTTATGTCACGACATGCTATATTATTGCTAATACTATCAAGTTATTCTCCATTTTTATCAAGTTTATTAATTACTTTTTCCTAGTCACTTAATTTTCTTGTCCAGGTTTTCGATAATATTTCTTATAAATCTATCGTTTCGTATTTTATTAACTAAATAATCTTTTAATGTTTAGGTTCTTGTTCATATTTCTATAGTTATAATTAACATAACTAATTAATTTCAGAGTTGTGCTAATAAATTTAATCAGAGTTAATAATGCATATTTCAATTATCTTCTCAACTAATTTTTAATCAGCACCTTCGAAATTTTAAAATATTTGCGTTATTACATCTGACTTAGTTATTTATCCAGTCATTGCTCTTTATAATAAATCTAATTGAGCAAATTAAACATGCCAATCCTCTGTTTTACTGGTTTTAGAGTGTTCTTTTAATATATCTACTATTTATTAACATGTTGACGATAATGAATCTGTGTACATATATTACATTGTCTTAATGAACCAATTTTTTCTAATTTCAGACATTATTGCTTTTGTTCCTTATATAACGAGAGATTTGCCAATGTCAATCAAACCGCTATAATCTCCCGTTGCAGCTGAAATTCCTGCGGATATAACATTTTTTATACTTTCAAAAATAAAGTTCTCTTTATCAACATTTCCAACTGTAAGTGTTTCAATTCCATATTCAATAATATTCATGTAAAATATGATCTCATTCGCTTTATACTATTTTTTGTTAATTTATTTTAATAAGTTGTTCACACTTTCTGTAATTGAAGTTTACACGTCCTTAGGGATTAACTCACCTTGTTTATTACAAATAAATACTTTATTAATTAAAATAGCAGCAATTTAAGCTAAAAGACACTTAATCATTTGTTTGTGTCCTACTAATACTTGATCCCCTAAAAGAGTTATTAACTTATTAAATGGTTAGATTGGATCTAATAGTTTGATTTTCATTACAATAGATTGTAATGATTAAATAGCCGACATTTCACCACCAAAATCTTTTTAATCAATACAATCAACTATTTGTTATAATTACTCATTGATTTCGAAATCTTTAATATCATCACATAATATTTGTTTTGCTTAAGTCAGATTTGTGTTAGAAACAAGGTTATCAGTTGATGGTAAAATACCTACTTATTGCGTGATTGCAACCTTTGATGTGGAAGGCGTATCAGTTTTAATGTTAGATGCGCCCCATAATTGATGTGAAATGAAAATTAATTCTTTAATTTATAGTATTTACAGTAGAAATTAGACATATCTAATATCTCATTAAATCTAAACTATATATATATTTATTTATTCGCGTTTGCCTTGAATGTTAATAATTACATTTTTCACTCCAGTTATCAAAATTATGTAAATGCTATTATTTTGATCACCGTATCTGAAAAGAAATGGGAAATCCAAACAATATATCCCACTCACTTAACATCACTTAACTTTCATTTATACTTGCATGGTCTACGTTTCAAACGCATGTCTTCGGGCAATATACTTCGTGTTGGAGAAATCCAGACAATGTAAAGTTTTTAATATTTAAAGATAAATTATGTGTTTGTGATGAATAATAGTTATATTTCCATTATTAATAATTATTTCAGCTGATTCTTGTCATAAATGCAAGTGGGGCTAAAGTTGTCAATAACAAGTGCGAGTGCGATGAGTCAAAGGGATATACTGGCGCGGATCCTCAATCTTGCGCAGACTGTTGGAGCTAGAACAAAATAGTTAACTCATAGCTGTAAGAATGCGAAGCGTGTCCAGCTGGATCCAAGTACTCATCTGGAACTTGTGTTTGCGATGAAACTAGTGGATATGGCGGAGTTGATTTCAAATCTTGCACCAAGTGCTGGGACCAAAGTAAAATAGTTGTAAACGGACAGTGCCAGGCCTGCGACGTCGGGGCCATATTTGAAGATACCGAATGCGTTTGCGATGAGAAGAACGGTTTTGTTGGAGACAACGCCCAGAGCTGCACGGACTGCTGGTCCGACTCGAAGATAGTGGTGGATTCTAAGTGCGCCTTGTGTTCCGATTTAGATTTAAACTCTGTTTACGATTCCGAAAACTCATGTGGATGCCAGCTCCACTTTACGAAGAAGAACGGGACCTGCCAAAAAGTGTCTGTGAACCAAACAATAGCCATCGCGATCGCGGTCCCAGCAGCTGTTATCATTCTTGGAATTGTGAGCACGATCGTGATTATCAAAAAGAAGAAAAGCCTCAAGAATGTTCACGCGGAAACTCCGGGATAAGCTCAGCGCGTGCAGTGAGAAAATTTAATAAATTATAAGCGATAGTACATATTTCTTAGAGATCCAAAATTATATTTTCTGACATATATAATTTTATCAAACAGTTGTTTGGAGTGAAAAATAACTATATGAATCGATAAATAGTAAATCGTCGCATTTTCATTCACTCCGCAAAAATGCAGAAGCAGAAGATATCGACTTCCGTGCTGACTCTGGTTGACTAGTTGAATTCGAAGCTCTAGCGTTTGAATTCCGAGATTGAAACACAGGAGCGCATTACTCGCTAGCTTGATGCTCAATTGGCAACTCTCCGTTACTCAAACTCGCAAACGACTGACGATTTGAAGCGCGCGAACATTTAATTAGAGATTTAGAAGCAGCAGCACCAATCAACCCTGTCCTAAACCTAAACACAGGCCCGCTCAGCAGACTAGTATCAGTAAGAGCTCGCTCAGCGAAAGAAGGAGCGCACGGACGTTCAAATTCTCATTGAAAAGCAGAAAGAGCAATTCGCGAGCTCTCAGGCGGCTCACGCGAAATATCTCTCCGCGATTGAGGAAATGGAGAAAAAATGCGCTGAACAGAGGCGCAAAAAAGAGGAACTTGAAGAGGCGAACGAAGAATTAATAGGTGACATAAATAAAACGGGCAGAAACGTTCAATAATTATAAGTGAAGAATAAAATGCTCGTTGAAGAACTTGATTAACTTAGGAGAAAACTTGTTTAATGAGGGTGAGTGAAGTGAGAGGGAATTGTTTAAACATATTGGTACAATTGTTTTTAGGGGTGGGAAGTACTAATAATGTTGTAGTTGAGATATACAGAAGTATATAAGAATAATTATAAATGTTAGTCGGTATTGGAAGAGTGTTATGGGAATGAACAAGTATAAACGAAAGTTAAGTGAGTGGGATATAATTTATAATACAATATATAATACGTATTATTATGGTTGAAAGAAAATTTCTTTCAAAGAAATTATGGAAAGAAAAGAAATCATCGAATGAAACATCAATAATAATAATTTAAAATAACTAAATAATTTATATATCACTCACGCACATTACAACACAGACCAATTATTTGATAAACTAGCACAATTATTTTATAAGATGTTGTTAATATAGTTTCCACTCGAAAAAGAATTAGTAACTACAAAATTAGTTATTGCTTAGTCATTATAACATACTATTCCAGTATGAGAACCAAATAAGCGAACTTACTAAACTGATGAATTTTGTATTTTAACTAAAGAATCAAATGTTGTACCTAATAGTCCCCCGCAATATTAGTTTGTAACTGTAAGATTGGATATTACTATTTTAGAGTTTTATAGTAATATATCGCTAGATACCGCACCTACGAATCCGCCAGCAAAATAACTTGAACTAAATATACAGTTATGGGAGGTGGAATTGCTTTTTCTTGTTTACTATGTGAGTAATTATATATTAAAATATTTTGCCACTTCTAATGCGGATGACAAATTCCAATAAATAATCTCAAGTTGGAGATTATTCATGAACTACTCATTAACACAAGAGGGCCAAAAATATGATTTCGATCGTATTAGACCATAATCGACTATTCAAAGTCGGTATTTAATATTCCAAAAAGGAAAAATAGAAATTACCACATGCAATAAAAGGACGGCAATGACAAAAATAAACGCGGTAGAAGATGTTTAGGGAAGGTCAACTAATTCACTTAACAAACTTAGGCAGTTCTGAAGCGTTTGTATTCTCTTCATTTCTGGGTCCAACGGATGAATTCATGAAATATTGTACCAATCTGAACTAGTTATATCACTTGTTTAAGATGTCCCTGTGTAATTTCTACGTTTTAGTCAACAAAACTAATTTATGAAAGATTTTATCTCGAAAATATATGGTAGTTAAGCCTGATTGGAGAAAAGAATAAGAGGATCCAATGATTGGTATACGGACGCAATATGTAATTTATAACTAGTAGCGCAAGCACTGGACCTGCAGAGGACCTCGGTGTTCATCTTCAACTGGGTCAATCTGAACGATTTTAGGTATTTCTTAATCACGAAAAATAATGGAGGACTTTTTCTTTCAATCTCAACCGGGAGCTCAAGATGAAGTATTGGTACTTCGCTTAATTAGAATTATAATTCAGGTAGTTACAGCCGCTTTCATTCTCAATATTCAAATAATGAATGCATTTTTGTTTCTTGAAGAATGGAATCAAGTGGGTTAGTCGGGCCCAGCATTAAATAATATATTGATGCTACTCTAAAACAACAGTTATTTACTTATGATCTTCCACTTCCATTTCATAATGAGAAATCAATTTTCTTGATTGTTAAATTATACAACGTTAGGTAAAGTTGAAACTTATTATTGAAGTATATACAGAGTTATATACGTTAATTATTGTAGCACAGCTATCCAAGGCTCAACCAGGCCTTGATGTGATTGAAGCACTTTACAAATCAATAGTAAATAGAGTTAATGAGTGTATTGATGAGGAGGGAGAACACACTCATTATTGAGCCGGGCAGTGATATAAGTAAGATTCAAATAATAAACTTCATTCTTCTTCCTAATTCAAAAAAGCATTTCGAGGGCCCACCACTGTATATGTTAATTATATAGATGAGTTGGAAATAGAAGTATTATAAAATGAACGACCTATAAATCCCGCGACAAAACTTGATCCTGAAATTTTCGTTAATGATACTGATGAATTAAATATATAAGCACTTGAATTTAGGTTACCTATTATACTTCCAACATAAATTTTAGTACATATTATATTACTATTAATTACAGAAATGTTTTAAATTGAACTAGTGGTTTCCTCTAAGTAGCCGAACACTCCCGCAATGCAAGTAGTTCCAGTTGTGTTCACTGAAATTATAATATTTGAAATGTCAGAATCGTCTAACTGATACCCGACCAGACCAAAGTATGAAACATCTGCTTGAATAGATAGTTATATTGTAAGTTATTTTAATTATATATTTCCTTAATTTTATCCAATTAACCCAAAAGAGTCAAATTTTGTTGAAGTAATATTTTACTACATACAGACATTTATAATTGTAATGCTTGAGTTAACAGAAATATTTCCAACTAAAATTCCAGAATCACTAACTTAACCAGTATTAATAATTTAGTAGCAATCAGAAAGAAAGTTATAAATAGCTATTGAAGAGATATTAAAATTACAAACAATACCACCATATTAAAATATTGTATTTGTTGTTGATGATATTTATGTTGTAATTTGATTTACAGTACTATTTCCCAAAATAACTGCAATATTTGTTAAAGATAATGAACTATTATTAATTTTGCTAAACAAATATGAAGATTAATTACCAATTTTATACATATTTGGTTAAAAATTGACTGAAATTATATTAATTCTTGCATAATTTATATTTATTCCTATCATAGCTACTGTTGCGGTGCTTTAATATTTTCCTAATACTTGATATCCTGATACATTCAAAAAACCTCCTATATTATTTATCAATGCTATATTTCCACTTGACGAAATACTTAAATTTATGAGCAAATTGTTGATATTTACAAATGTAGTAAATAAAGTTAATATATTTAATTAAGAATCAGAATTACATGTAATTAAGCTATTATCCTTTGAAATTATATTCATTTAATATATAGTTACTGATGAACTTTATGTGAGTATAGAGCCACTAGTTACTGATTAAGTCTCAATCTATATTTTAATATTCGAAAACCCACTTTAACTTTAAAATAGTGGATTTACAACAGTATAAACACCATAAATAACATTAATAAATGCATTAGTTATAGACTAATTGGAACTAAAAACGAAACCGTTGCTAAAATTTCCAGAATTAATTGAGTTAGTGATTATTGAAATATCAAAAGATGTAATATACGTTCCTTAATTACAATTTAGCAAATTATCTGTACTATCAATCTAATAAATCGTTTCCTTGCAAGTTCCGCCAATAAGAATTTAACCTAAAGGGCACAAACAAACGTTATTTTGCATCGTTTATCCAATAATAGAACATGTACAATTTCCTCCAATCAAACTAGAATTTACTGGGCAGCTGCAAGAATTTGAAGTATTTAGTGAATTAATCCCACATGTACATGTATTATTAATGATAAATGCTCCATTAGTTGCACATTTACACACTCCTGCATTTATTATGAATCCAGAAGCCAAATTACAGGTACAAGTATTTCCATTTAGTTATGAATATTACGGACATGTGCAAACATTTCCAACTAAAGAAGAATATTGTGGACATACACATGTACTTCCCTATATATATGCATTTAAACTAGTACATGTACAAACCCCGGCTTACAATGTAGATCCAGTAGGGCAGCTATTTGATATTTGATATATTCAAACTATTTTATCCACAAGAACAAGATCCATTTCTTATAAAGGCTCCATTAGTTGGACAAACACATTGTCCTTTAATCATTACTTGACCAGAAATAGTATTACATAAACAAGTGTTGCCAACAACAGTTGAATATAAGGGACATACACAAGTATCTCCCTGAACATAAGCGTTTATATTAGTACATTAACATATTCCGTTTATGCTTTATTATCCTTGAACTTCGCATGAAATTTAGACACATGATCCGTTTATCATTTAATGACCATAATTGCTTGAGCAATTTATTTATTGTTACAATGTTAATATTACATTTTATAGATATAATACATTATTTTATATACTATTATTTAAAGCTGAAATATTGTTGTATATTCTAATATCTAAGACAGATGTATTTGTTTATAAATGAGCTTCTGTTAAATTGTAATAATATTACTGAGACAAAATAGTAGTTTACTAGTAGCTATTTATTATACTTTTTAGTTATGTTACATTATCAAATATTCTTTTATCTAATATACTTGTATTGATTAAAAGCTATTGGTCAGTTTTACTAAAGTTATTTATAATTTATAGTTATAAAAATTATGCATTTGAGATCATATTATTTTATGTTAAATTAATCTGATTGTTCATGTATTACATCTAATTAAAAATAGTATTTGTTGAGTTTTCTAGTTGTGATGTTTTGTTTTTTAAGTCCACCAATGAAGTATTAAATAGTTTTTATGTTTAAATCAATAAATCTAATTATCTAATTGGTTAAATCTAAATATCTAATTGGCTTTAAGTATTGTTAATTTAAAGTTAATGTGTTGTTAATTTTGTATTCATCAACGAAATATTCCCAAATATTCGTGTATCTAAAATATTTGTATATAATTAAAGCTAATTTTAATTTAAGGTATTATTTCCAAGAATGCTATTTTCTAAATTTGTGTTTTGCAATGATAAAGTATCTTAAATTTTAGTGATATTTTTTTAAATTCTAGCATCAAGAACAAGTATAGATGACTCAACGTCTGCGAAACTACTAATTTAATTAATCATATTATTATCTAATATTTCTTACAAACTTGTTATAGTATTAATAACATTAACACATATAGTCTTGTTGAGTATATAACCATCAACACAACTACATTAACTATTTACATATTTAAAAGGAAACAAACATTAATATACTCCATCTAAATATTAGCTAAACTATAAATGATCCGAACATATCCCATAAATTATTTAATACGGTTACACACAGATAGCACATTGAACATATATTGTTTCATTACCTGTTATTTATATATTTGTACTTTAAATCCCAAAAAGAAAAGAAGAATTATCGACACAAATATGTAATTCATTAATAGATATGTTTACATTCACTTTAACATTCGATGATATTATCCCATTTTTTAATTATAGTCTAAATTATTTCCTGATAATTTACAATTTACTATTAAACAATATATATTTTTATCAATTATATTTACTATACCGGAAGATTGTTAACTTATAAATCTAAACTGAATAAATGACGCCAATATGTTAATGCTTTATTAAGCTTCTATTATCATTGTTGAAATTTGTAAACCCGAAGCTATAAATATTAACTCTGAATTTTTTACATCAATATCACATATTATACATAAAAGAGCACCTTACAATACTTCAAATAATATTGTCACATTTATACTCGAATCATAAATCAAATGATCAACTACAATAAACCCAAATATTGAAAAACTGTTGATGTTAATATTATTTATTTTTACATCAATATTAGACTACTTTGTTGAGTTTGTGTAGATAAATAAATGTAAGTTATTAGATTTTTGGGATAAATGTAAATTATTTTACATTTTAATGCTATTTAGTTGAACCAGCTTTTAACAATAACTAAACTATTAATTGCCTACTTATAAATTGTTTACACATATAGACTAACTATTTAAACTTACTGATTTCATTATTATCGTTATAGAAGAGATCATATTTATTATTATTTATATAATTTATCAGCTTAGTAACATTTAAATCTGTGGTTCAACACAACTGTGCTGCTGCGGCTTCATTCAAGTTGGTATGCGCCAAACGATTATATATTAAATTACAGCAGCGCTGAATTACTATTTGTACAGATGTGATCCAAGAATAGGCACACAGTTCAGTCCAATCACCGCCCATCGCTCCTCTATCGTGAATATGTGTGGACACTACTATCGAAGCTCTTGAATTAGCAAATGTCCGGAAACGACGCGAAAACGTGAATCGTAGTACATGCACGTAAAGAAACACTATCGACTTTAATTTAATATAAAATCATTTTCTCAACTTCGTTTACACGGCGGCCCACTAAGGGGTTCTCAAGAAAACGAACGTCATCGTGTATGCATTGTATATCAGTGGCGCATGACGTAACTACATTAATATGATGGAACTTGAGCTGCACTAGAAAACTGTCGTTTCTGTAAAATTAAAAATTTGGTCAACCTACTCGCTTTTTTATAGTTCGATTATTATTTCTGAATACTGTTTTTGGGCGTTCATTTATCTTTACAAAAGTGCTGCATGTACTTCGGACTGCACTTTCGCCAAATCGTGTTTTGCAATTTTCTCCGTCGTATATTATCAGGTTAAAAATGTTTTGTGAAATGAAACAAGTATTTAAATCGAAATAATCGTCATGTGAACATGTGGTTGTGGTCTCTCACCACCCTCTGAAACTCACAAAGACACTACAAAGAAGTTGAACCACCGCGTAAACGAGTGCAAAATTAGTACAAATATAACTGTTCCACGCCGAGAACATTTAAATCTGTGGTTCAACACAACTGTGCTGCTGCGGCTTCATTCAAGTTGGTATGCGCCAAACGATTATATATTAAATTACAGCAGCGCTGAATTACTATTTGTACAGATGTGATCCAAGAATAGGCACACAGTTCAGTCCAATCACCGCCCATCGCTCCTCTATCGTGAATATGTGTGGACACTACTATCGAAGCTCTTGAATTAGCAAATGTCCGGAAACGACGCGAAAACGTGAATCGTAGTACATGCACGTAAAGAAACACTATTGACTTTAATTTAATATAAAATCATTTTCTCAACTTCGTTTACACGGCGGCCCACTAAGGGGTTCTCAAGAAAACGAACGTCATCGTGTATGCATTGTATATCAGTGGCGCATGACGTAACTACATTAATATGATGGAACTTGAGCTGCACTAGAAAACTGTCGTTTCTGTAAAATTAAAAATTTGGTCAACCTACTCGCTTTTTTATAGTTCGATTATTATTTCTGAATACTGTTTTTGGGCGTTCATTTATCTTTACAAAAGTGCTGCATGTACTTCGGACTGCACTTTCGCCAAATCGTGTTTTGCAATTTTCTCCGTCGTATATTATCAGGTTAAAAATGTTTTGTGAAATGAAACAAGTATTTAAATCGAAATAATCGTCATGTGAACATGTGGTTGTGGTCTCTCACCACCCTCTGAAACTCACAAAGACACTACAAAGAAGTTGAACCACCGCGTAAACGAGTGCAAAATTAGTACAAATATAACTGTTCCACGCCGAGAACATTTAAATCTGTGGTTCAACACAACTGTGCTGCTGCGGCTTCATTCAAGTTGGTATGCGCCAAACGATTATATATTAAATTACAGCAGCGCTGAATTACTATTTGTACAGATGTGATCCAAGAATAGGCACACAGTTCAGTCCAATCACCGCCCATCGCTCCTCTATCGTGAATATGTGTGGACACTACTATCGAAGCTCTTGAATTAGCAAATGTCCGGAAACGACGCGAAAACGTGAATCGTAGTACATGCACGTAAAGAAACACTATCGACTTTAATTTAATATAAAATCATTTTCTCAACTTCGTTTACACGGCGGCCCACTAAGGGGTTCTCAAGAAAACGAACGTCATCGTGTATGCATTGTATATCAGTGGCGCATGACGTAACTACATTAATATGATGGAACTTGAGCTGCACTAGAAAACTGTCGTTTCTGTAAAATTAAAAATTTGGTCAACCTACTCGCTTTTTTATAGTTCGATTATTATTTCTGAATACTGTTTTTGGGCGTTCATTTATCTTTACAAAAGTGCTGCATGTACTTCGGACTGCACTTTCGCCAAATCGTGTTTTGCAATTTTCTCCGTCGTATATTATCAGGTTAAAAATGTTTTGTGAAATGAAACAAGTATTTAAATCGAAATAATCGTCATGTGAACATGTGGTTGTGGTCTCTCACCACCCTCTGAAACTCACAAAGACACTACAAAGAAGTTGAACCACCGCGTAAACGAGTGCAAAATTAGTACAAATATAACTGTTCCACGCCGAGAACATTTAAATCTGTGGTTCAACACAACTGTGCTGCTGCGGCTTCATTCAAGTTGGTATGCGCCAAACGATTATATATTAAATTACAGCGTGGTTGTGATCATTTTTGAATAGTAACTCGTTCAAGAAAAAAATAAAAATGTCTTTAAGTCTCGGATTTTTTACTAACTTGAAAATAGAAGTCCCTCACAGTTAACTACTCACAGTTAACCGTGTTCGGTCTGAATTTCCAAAGTAATCAAAATTGAAACTATTCAGAAGCGGATTTCTGTAGTAGGCTTCTATCTCTGTTAAGAAATTTCTATAGATAATAATAAATAACAACACTAAAAATTACAATTACTATGTGAGCTGCAGCTCTAAATCAAAGAATTCTAAGCTCAGATAAATCTCTCACAAATGTGCCGAGTAAAACATAAATTTTATATTGCATGCAACTACTAGTGTGCTGGAGGAAGGTATGTGATGTGGGTATATAAGTCCAAAAAATGACTGATGTTTTTATAATCGTATATATCATTTACAGTCTATTATATCAATAGAAAAATTCTCGATACGGTTTGGAGCGAACTAGACACTCAAATAGTAGCCACTTCTTAAATGAGTGAACTACTATAACTCGCTAAATACGCAACGCAGGAGGAAACTACAAATATGGTTATCTATATGAAGTAATAATTAATTAATCTAGCTTCATTCTAAAAGTTGCGTGTAAACATAATCAATTGTTGATTATGAAAAGAAGAAATTCTCCGTAGATAAATAATATACATTTAATGAATTTCAATAATATACTGTAACTAATTTTTAGGTAGAAAAGAAGAATGTAATTAACGAATAGTATAGCTACAGTAGTACTCGAGTTTTAATCAAAAATATATCAAATCATTTAGGTGTGAAATTACAGTTATATACTATATCTTATATCGTAAAATACTTGAAGCAGCATGAAATAAACCTAACAGAATAAGGCGGAATATAATACTAACATTAATGTAACATACATATTATTATAAATATTTATCAATATAAATAACAAATATTATAATGTTCACTCCACACACATGAATCAATTTTGAGAATAATTGAAATATTTACTTGTTGATTCATAACCACACAAAAATATCTAATTTAATGATGGGAAATTACTTTGACACTCTTTTTACAGAACTACTCATCAATATTTCTACCGAAATTTAGTATTAGGTAATTCAATTACATAACAAGTCACTCATAAATCAAGCTGATGTAGATCACTTTGTTTTTTTGTTTGATCGCTACTTTGTACCAGTTTCCTTTGGTAGAACAAAAATAAATTGAATATATTGCTTTCATGAACTGAGTAACGTTATTTAAGAACCGTCGATTTAGAAGTTTCTGAATTTATTTATTTCATTTTAATTTCAATTATTTAGAAATAAAATTGAAATTAATACATTTAATTGAAATGTTCTGGATTAGTGATGATTAGAAGTGGAAATATATACTTATTATACAATTTTATTATAATAATGATATTTAATTAATTCCATTTCAAACTAATTCAAATCTAATATAAACATTTTAAAATATAGTCATAATACACAAAAATATGAACGTCATCTTTATTCCATTCCTATATATGTAGCAAAGTTTCACAAAATTTCCCCCGTATGAATTTGGATAATTATGAACAGTTATTATTTTGAAAAGGTTTAAGCGAAATCCCGCTTTTCATATAGTGGACTTAAACAAATAGGTTTCAACTTCAAAATTCTATTGAACCTCAGCACACTAGTATGCAACTATAATACACTTCAATATTTCCGTTTCGGCTCAATAGAATAGAGAATATAGATGAATATAGTAATATTTGTCAATTAATTCTAAAGTAAAGTATAAAACGCATATGAATATTTATTCAAAAGGAACCGTACGTTACTAGTAAAAATAAAACTCAATCTATTTCTAACGTTAGATTAATTATGTGCTATAATGTGATTATTGAGAGATAGGGATAAACCTAAGCCATAATAAATCATTATAAATTTAATAATAACAAATTAATCTTCAGAAGCCGCATATGTTATCCTGAACTCTTCTTTGTCAATAATTGATTCATCATCGGAGTGAAAACAATGAAAATTAACAAAGTTTTAATAATCGCCAAAATCACTAAATAAAATAGAAACTTTTTGTCCCAACCACAACATTTATTCTCACCCACCACATTTAAAACCCAATCTGTCACGTTTCCACTCCACACTAAATGCTTTTCGTTGTTTCTTTGAATTTTGCTCAGCGTAAGAAGTGGTTTGAGCGCGATCCGTCTCCGCTCCAATCCGTCGGCGACGATTTTTATAAAACGTTCGACCAACTAGTTGACCACTTTGACAACACGAACACGAAAACGTTCAAACAGCGCTTCCTTGTAAACTCTTCCGTTTACAAAAACGGTCCCCTCATCATTATGCTGAACGGTGAGGGAACACTCGGAGCTGCAACCCTAGCTGGAAAATACTCCATAAACTACTTCGCCGAGGAAATGAACGGGTTCATGGTCGCACTCGAGCACAGGTACTACGGAGAAAGCAAAATTGACCCAGAAATGAAGGACATGCAATACCTGAGCTCCAAATAGGAAATAGCTGACATATCCAAGTTCATCCCATACATAAAAGAATAATATAAGCTTAAAGACAACAAAGTAATCGTTATCGGAGGCTCGTACACCGGAAATATCGCAGCATGGGCCAGAATCCAACTCCCATTCGCCATCGACGCCGCAATCGCCACATCCGGACCAGCCATGGGCATCCTGGACTTCGACAGATACATGAAACACGCTCAGGAATAATTCGTAAAAATCACCTCCACACAATGCTACCACAACACCACCGTCGCCTTAAACACATTGAATAAGCTATTGGTTGAAGATCCAAAGCAATTCAAAACCCTCTTCGGACTCACCACTGAAATGCCAGACGAACCAACCGCCGAAGATATTCAAGTTATCTCCAGCTACCTCAGTACTGAGATTATTGGCTCCATTTAATACTACGATGCTCCAAATTACGACAACAATGGCTACGAAGGAACTTTGCAGATAATGTGCAATAAATTCCTCGCTCCACTCACCCGCAAATCAACCGAAGCCGAAATCATCAGTTCATACATCGCTAACGTCCAACCATTAAACATTTATGGAGAACTCACATATAAGGCCTTCATTGACTAACTCAAGAACCCAACCGCTGATTCATTCAACACGAGAGCCTGGTTATGGTAGACTTGCACCGAATTCGGCTACTACCAGACAACCGACTCTAAGCAAATGTGGGGCGACAAATAAACTATTGAGTCCAACATCAAGATGTGCTACGACGCCTTCTTCTCTGAATAATACTAAGACCCAGACCTTGCTTTAACCACAGCCTACCTTAACGACATGATCGACTTCACAAACGCTTGGTATGGAGCCAGAAATGCACCAAGAACTCATATTTACTACACTAACGGAAGAGTTGATCCATGGAGTGAACTTGCAGTTGTTCAGGGCTTAAAGTGGACTGACGGACAATACGTAGGCGATTGTGTCACAGAATGGATTGACAACGGAAGCCACTGCACAGACATGTACCTCAGATGGAAAATAAACGACCCAGTTAGAGAAAGACAACTCAATAAGCTCAAAGAATGGCTTATGTGATACGATTCTCAATTTAAATATAAAATCTCAATTTAAACAACTATCAAACAGAAACCGAGAAGCAAATCAGTTTCTGAAAATTATCTATATTATAAATATATTAATATTAATTTTTCGCATATAATATCGTTTATAATTTATTTTCTTTCACAGCACGCGCTGAGCTTATCCCGGAGTTTCCGCGTGAACATTCTTGAGGCTTTTCTTCTTTTTGATAATCACGATCGTGCTCACAATTCCAAGAATGATAACAGCTGCTGGGACCGCGATCGCGATGGCTATTGTTTGGTTCACAGACACTTTTTGGCAGGTCCCGTTCTTCTTCGTAAAGTGGAGCTGGCATCCACATGAGTTATCGGAATCGTAAACAGAGTTTAAATCTAAATCGGAACACAAGGCGCACTTAGAATCCACCACTATCTTCGAGTCGGACCAGCAGTCCGTGCAGCTCTGGGCGTTATCTCCAACAAAACCGTTCTTCTCATCGCAAACACATTCGGTATCTTCAAATATGGCCCCGACGTCGCAGGCCTGGCACTGTCCGTTTACAACTATTTTACTTTGGTCCCAGCACTTGGTGCAAGATTTGAAATCAACTCCGCCATATCCACTAGTTTCATCGCAAACACAAGTTCCAGATGAGTACTTGGATCCAGCTGGACACGCTTCGCATTCTTACAGCTATGAGTTAACTATTTTGTTCTAGCTCCAACAGTCTGCGCAAGATTGAGGATCCGCACCGGCATACCCCTTTGACTCATCGCACTCGCACTTGTTATTGACAACTTTATTGCCCCACTTACATTTGTAACAAGAATCAGCTGAAATAATGCCTAAATTATTCCAGCAACTTACACAGTTTGGTGCTGTGCCAACATATCCTGTTGATTCATCGCATATACACTTACCGGCTAGGGATTTAGCCCCGGTTGAACATGGAGTACAAACACCGTTTTCTATAATCATGTTCTGTCCCCAACAGTCGGTACATTAAAACGGGTCCGAACCAGTATAACCTTGTTATTCGTCGCACACGCATGTATTTGTCTAAAATATAGCTCCTCCGCTACAACTTAGACATTAATCACCTACAACCATCTTTTCTGAATTCCAACAATTTATACAATTTGCGACGTCTACACCAGAATAACCATTGGACGCATCGCACTTGCACTAATTATTAGCTACTTTAGTATTGGAAGGGCATACCATACAAGAACCAGAAACGACTTTAGCGTTTATGTCCTCGCACTTTTGACATTAATATGGGTTGGTACCGCCATAGCCTCTAGTATCATCACAAAAACAAGAGTATTACCCGTCGTATTTAACTTTATCTCCATATTTATCGGTGCAAGTTCCACAGTGAGTAGTGCCAATCTAAAACCACCCAGCTCTATTCTTGCAAATACATTTTGTATTATAACAATACTATCCGACACCAGTGCAATCAGAATCCTAAGAACAAGCACTTTCCAACATCTCACTAGTTTTTAAAGTCATTTAAATGCATTTTCCATTTACTTCAGTTTCATTCATATCCTAACAAGCGCTGATGCATTTTGACGAATCGGCACTAAGCTTCATTCTGCACACGCACAATTAACCTTCTTATTCAAATCCTGGCTAACAGGATTGTGTACCAGTTTGAGCTGCAAGTACTTGAAATATTACTTGCATTGAATATGAAGTGGAAACTGTTTAGTTCTGTTATTATTAAATAACTATAAATTAGTTAAATGTTTAAATTAAACAAATTTGTTTAAATTAAATTTGTTTGTTTAACATTTTTTATCATCTTAACAATATAATAATTGTACTTATACTCTTGTTACATCATTGGCCATTCTAATCCTTTGTGCTATGAACATATTATCCCCACATTTTAACGCAAAAATTTGATTATTACAAAATTATATTATATTAATTAAATATTTAGAATCACTTTTGTATGTCTATTGGAGCTAATTTAAAAAGTTGATTAGACTAACGGATGTGTTCGAGAATTAATAATCAATTCTACAAAAGATAGTATACTTACTTTGTATTTTATCAGTCATAAGGACTTGTCCTTGAATTATTTTAAGTTAATTTTATTATATATTATATTATCTATCACATAATAGGGTTTACTCGATATTTTAACTTTGAATGATGCTGCATTGTATAACTGTGACTTCTACTCCAGCTGAATTTTTCCCAAAATATCATTTCCGGAAGGTTTTTTTACTATACTACAAATCCGGTTATTTATATCAAATATATTATTTATTCTAGTATAAAATAAAAATATAAAGCTTTATGTAATTTATTAATACAGTTATGGGAGGTGGAATTGCTTTTTCTTGTTTACTATGTGAGTAATTATATATTAAAATATTTTGCCACTTCTAATGCGGATGACAAATTCCAATAAATAATCTCAAGTTGGAGATTATTCATGAACTACTCATTAACACAAGAGGGCCAAAAATATGATTTCGATCGTATTAGACCATAATCGACTATTCAAAGTCGGTATTTAATATTCCAAAAAGGAAAAATAGAAATTACCACATGCAATAAAAGGACGGCAATGACAAAAATAAACGCGGTAGAAGATGTTTAGGAAAGGTCAACTAATTCACTTAACAAACTTAGGCAGTTCTGAAGCGTTTGTATTCTCTTCATTTCTGGGTCCAACGGATGAATTCATAAAATATTGTACCAATCTGAACTAGTTATATCACTTGTTTAAGATGTCCCTGTGTATTTTCTACGTTTTAGTCAACAAAACTAATTTATGAAAGATTTTATCTCGAAAATATATGGTAGTTAAGCCTGATTGGAGAAAAGAATAAGAGGATCCAATGATTGGTATACGGACGCAATATGTAATTTATAACTAGTAGCGCAAGCACTGGACCTGCAGAGGACCTCGGTGTTCATCTTCAACTGGGTCAATCTGAACGATTTTAGGTATTTCTTAATCACGAAAAACAATGGAGGACTTTTTCTTTCAATCTCAACCGGGAGCCCAAGATGAAGTATTGGTACTTCGCTTAATTAGAATTATAATTCAGGTAGTTACAGTCGCTTTCATTCTCAATATTCAAATAATGAATGCATTTTTGTTTCTTGAAGAATGGAATCAAGTGGGTTAGTCGGGCCCAGCATTAAATAATATATTGATGCTACTCTAAAACAACAGTTATTTTACTTATGATCTTCCACTTCCATTTCATAATGAGAAATCAATTTTCTTGATTGTTAAATTATACAACGTTAGGTAAAGTTGAAACTTATTATTGAAGTATATACAGAGTTATATACGTTAATTATTGTAGCACAGCTATCCAAGGCTCAACCAGGCCTTGATGTGATTGAAGCACTTTACAAATCAATAGTAAATAGAGTTAATGAGTGTATTGATGAGGAGGGAGAACACACTCATTATTGAGCCGGGCAGTGATATAAGTAAGATTCAAATAATAAACTTCATTCTTCTTCCTAATTCAAAAAAGCATTTCGAGGGCCCACCACTGTATATATTACAATAATATTGGTATAGTTTTTGGTCTAGCTTATATTATATAGCTTAAATAGTACAATTTAGCAAATATTGCAATATGCGATATTGGGAGAATATATCAAAATTACAATTACTATATATTATATATAATCATATATTTATTTACCATAAAAAGCAAAATTCACATTTTTCACAGGAGTAAACCCTATTATTCTATCACTATACTTTTATCTACATTGTATCACTAGTTAACTAATAGGAAAAGTAATTGTACTTCTTTGTTCATCAGGTTAATCACGTTCGTCAAAATAACATTTACTTTCGTTTTCACTTCTTTCAATTACATTTAAATTTATTTCCTTGTGAAAATTGAATTTATTTGCATTTGGGAGCCGTTGACCGTTTTTTGCCTCAAAAACGACCGTTTCTGCGCGTTTGTCGGTTCCTTTTGCTGACTTTTATTGTATTTTTTGTAGTTCGGGTGCGTTTTAAGGTCTTTGAAGTCCTGTATTAAGTTGTGCTCAAGATTTAAGGTTTATAGCTGCATTTGCTTTAGGGCTTACACATCTACAATCTTATTCTGACTCAAACGAAGGATTTTAAGTTTTAAATGACTTAACGGGGTGATATCAACTAAAGTGCAGTTAGTGAGGGCTAAATAAAGAAGAGAGTGCATTTTGTGGAGCGGAAGGAGGCTTTAAAGAGGGTTGTTGGCTAATGTTAGGTACTCAAGGTTTTAAAAGCGTGATAAAGGGGTAATATTTTTTATCTTATTGGACTCGAGGTGGAGCTCTGTTATGGATGATAAATGGGATAAAGGCGACATATCAGTTAACATGTTACAGGAGAGGTACAGTGTTTTCAGCTATTTTAGATTTTATAGTGAAGATATATTTTTAATATTGTTGCTGCTCAGCTCAAGATAAGTAAGCTGCGCTAGCTACTGAATAAAAGAGATATCAAAGATATCATTGCTTTAAATATCGAGCTCTTCAAGCGCAGACAATTACAAAAGTGGACTGTAATCCTTAATCTTGCTGTTGAAAGATAAATTCAACGTTTTCAAATTAGTCAATGCAACTAAAGGTTAAATATTAGATACTTTATTTCTTAGAACACTCAATGAATACAACTTAGATAAACTCGCTAGCGGCGAAAGATCAGAAATCAAATTATTTCCTAAATCTACTTTCTCAAGATTGATTAAGTTTGAAATGCTATTTATTGTCTTTATTTTCTCCTTATCTTGAGCTAGAACTGTTTAATTTATAATTTCGCTGTAGTCTATGAATTGGTTATATTTTGGAAGAAGCTGAACTTATTCTAAAAACAATACCATGTTGGCGTCGGATAACTTTTTCATTTCACCTGCTTAAAAACCTTATTCTACAATAGTTTTTGTAATGTCTGTTGTCATTTCACCTAGTTCTTTTCCAAAAGCTTTTATGAACATATATGGAGTGGTTTAATGTAATAATATTGTTGGCTAAATAATTTAAATATATGTAACAATGTAACATACGAGTTCAAGTAAGCCCACCTTACTCCCACCTTAATATCAAATCTTTTATTCTTAACAATAAACATAAATTTAAACCAAAAGGCGCAATCCTCTGTTACTTATCGGATCGCAAACTTGTTTTGTTGATAGCAGCTTTTGGTATGCTCTCTAAAAATATAAATATAATATATTGTTCAAAAGGCTTCTATTTGTTATTAGTTATCTCATCAAATTATTATTTTCTACATCTACCTTAAATCTAATCTTATATCTTTAATTCAATATCTCACATCAGTTTGATTTTTTCAACGAGAACACCTCCGACTTTCTGCATTCCGCCGACGTTAACTTTCGCCTTGAAAACGGGGACCCCGTCCTCGTCCTCGCTCTGAATTATCGAGGACGTCACTTTCTTGTTTATTTTCTTCGTCTTCTTCACCGGAACTGGTGGTTGTTCCTATTAAATAGGATAAGGGGACTCAGGGTCTCTTGGACGGGTTGATTTGGGTTTTGTGTACGGATTCTAGAAGGTATTTTGGTTTTGTTGCTGCTGGGGTGGGGGAATGGGGTTTTTGGAGCGGAGTGGTGCGGTTTGGTGAGCCTGTTGAGGGTGAGGTTGCTGATAGAGGGGTTGTTGGGGGTGTTAGTATTGATTTGGCTGGAATTGTTGTTGTTGTTGTTGTTGTTGTTGTTGTTGTTGGTATGGTTGAGCATGGTAGTCGTATTAAGGGGGATACTGAGGGTATTAGTTCAGATTTTACTGTGAGGGGTTCTTGGAGAGAGGCATCTGTTGCATTTGAGGCTGAAAGTTATTCAAGTTGTTGCTGAAACTGGTCTGTTGCATGTTAGGTTGACCAACCTACGAGGCGAGAACCGGATTTATCTACTGTTATTGATATAAACCGGATCTGAACTACGGAGTTGACGTTAGTTACAGCTCAGGAGGCACTTCAAGCTTTGCAAGCGGTATTTTAGATGCTGGACGCGATAACAGTTTTTTCTTCTACTCTAAATTTACTGTTTGCTCTAATTACTTGTTCTTATCTTCAAGTTCGTCTATTTTTGTCTTGAGCGTTTCAATTAGTTTCTGTTGGTTTTGAGTATTTAACGATAATTTGTCCATTTATTGGTATAATCGCACAATATCGTCATCTGACGTTATTGACTGCGGTTAGCTCGTTCTACGCAACCGAGAGAATAAAATGCTCGTTTGCATTCAAAAGGAGCGGATTAATTATTTATTGCTAAAATATTATATAGTTAAAAATTTCAATTATTTTTCACTCACATCCACATATACTTTCAGGTTGTGTGAATGCTGCGCAATTAATAATGAGTTCGTCTTTAATATAGTTTTGTCCCTCTGAGCAGCTTTCCGTGATTTTCCAGTTTTTATTTGTGTTAATTCCGGTTATAATCCCTAAATTCACTCCCTTGATGCGAATACTAGTTACTCTACATTAGTAAATAACCAGCGGTTCTTTGCCGTTCCAAATTGCTGCAAATGCTCCCGTGACTGAGTTCGTACTCTGGGCGGTGAAGTTATCGTTTCTTATTTACACATTATTCAAATAGCAGGTTCCAGTTTCAGAGAGACTGCTTAACAAACCAGAATAAGCGGTTAAATAAATTGAAGAAGAAAATAGGCCGGAATTTTACAATACCAATAATTCTATTTGAGAGTTTTGAGAGACCATAGATGCCACTCCTGCATACGAAGCGAATCTGGAATAGGCAGAACTAAATACATTCAAATTCGACAGAAGTGATTATTTAACGAATAAAATACTTGCAGCACATACTAACGCACCACTGGACGCACTCTGCTAAGAGCCAGAGGTTAGGTTGGATTACTGAATCTATGAATTTAAAATATATAACGTGGATGCAACACCAACTAAACCACCTGAAAAGTAACTGGAGGTCAAGGTGCTGTTTGAGACATTCACACTGAATATGTAAGTCTTCACAGCATTAGACACACAAATTACAGAAGATATCCCTGACTAATAAGAAGTAATCTGAGTAAAAGAAGGAAGCTAAGAAGTAATCTGTAATTGCAGCGCAATATTCATGAATGAAGCCAAATTACACACATCAATAAATGAAACCAACCCAAACTAACCCAAAGAACACAAATCGGATCTAAGCGAGAAGAAGGAGTTGGCAAAGGTCACGTTCCCGGACGCGATTCCCGCCACGCCGGACTGGTTCGCCAGCAGGAGAGACGCAGCGCTCGTTCCGGACACGAGCCCAGTAATGTTAACAGTGCTCACAGAACACGACGCGCCGGGAGACTGGAAGACGCCGACGAGTGCGCCCGAGTTATTGACGAACTGCGTTCCGTACTTCACGTAGGACAGACTCGCGAGCTGGGAAATCACGATGCTGGAATTTGAAATCTGGCAGACCAGGCCGCCGAACTGGAAGTAAGTGACGTTTGAGGTGGCGATGGAAGTCCTGGTGACTATAGCAGCAGCGGCTCCTTGTGTGATGTGTATTCTCAGCAGGTCGACCGTGGAGGCGTTGACGCTCGAGAACAAGAAGGAAGACTGGTTCCCGACTTCGAACACACTTGGCATTACGTTCAGTTGGCTAACTTTGATTATGCTCGCGTTGCTCGAAAAGCAGCCTAGAGCGGCTAGGTTCGTCGACTGGTACTGCCCGCAGACCTGGTACCCTTTGACGATGAGGTATTCGCTGAGGCTGCCTATCAAGCAGAGGGAGACCTGCGAATTAAGAATGGTGAGATTCAGCAGGAAGTTCACCAGATGCGTTCCTTTGGACACAGACTGCAAGACGTTGAACTGGAACGCCCCGGTTGTAGATATTTTAGTGTTTTCTGTTGACGCAATGATCATGTTGTAGATTCGGATGTTCGTTTGTGCGGTTAACAGCTGAGAGCAAGACTGCACTTATTAATCGCATACTTCTATTTTGATGTGATTGAACTCCTTTTGGTACTGGAACAGAGTGACAACATTCTGGGCGAATAAGTTATCAACTAGTTTTATGTAGATGTTGTTCGTTTATTATTTTACGTTGTTAAAAATATAAGTTTGTGAACTAATTTATGAGATTGTTGTTGAGGTTTCAGTTAAGAAAAACTGGAGAACGTAAACGTTCGTTTATTTAATAGAATTTTAGAGCTTGCTTTTTCCGGTAATGAACTTATTATTGTTTAGTACGAACTCGCAGTTGCACTTACATAATGTTTGTTTTTAGGGCATCATCTCTCCTAGTTAGCAACCTGTTATTAATTATCTGTGAATATCCTATTAATCAGAAGGTAGAAGTGTACGAAATAGAATAATATTAATCAGCATTTATGAATGAAGCGTTGTTTATCACTATCACTACCCGTCTAATATTATTCAATCTTTTACTATAAATATATTTATAAACTTATTTTTGAAATCCATAAATATAACTCAATATACCAGAAAGAAAAGTCTAATGATAGAAACCATGAAACAACGATAAAATAAATATATACATTTAAATATATCTCTTATTATTTGTATCTAATATTTTACTATTTTTATTTCTGGTATATATTTATTTTTTGCGTTTGGAAGTATTGTTGGATTGTTGCTGTTGAGTGAGTCATGTTATTATTTTTGTTCATTTAAATGAAGTCACTCTTTGAACAATATTATAAAATTATAAGTATATACTTTTTATATTAGTAGTATTAGAACCTTATTTGTGATCATTTCACTCCAAATGATATTATTAACATTTCAACTTATGTAATAATTTTCTTTTTAAAACTAAAATATGTACTAAATGGCTGATAAATAATGTAATTTTGGAGAATATTTAGCAGTTTCTGGTAAATGTGAATGTAACTGTGATTAAATCAATAATAATATTTAACTATTAGTGAGCGACGACCAAATCGTTAATTCTACTATTATAGATTAATTTGATATAAATATAATGTAATAGTAACTTAAATACGAAATATAATTTGAAGTTAATAATATTTCCCATGTTGTCTCTACTTTAACGTAAGACAATTACATATTTGGTTTAGATGTAATGTCATTAACGAACAACATCTACATAAAACTAGTTGATAACTTATTCGGCCAGAATATTGTCACTCTGTTCCAGTACCAAAAGGAGTTCAATCACATCAAAATAGAAGTATGCGATTAATAAGTGCAGTCTTGCTCTCAGCTGTTAACCGCACAAACGAACATCCGAATCTACAACATGATCATCGCGTCAACAGAAAACACTAAAATATCTACAACCGGGGCGTTCCAGTTCAACGTCTTGCAGTCTGTGTCCAAAGGAACGCATCTGGTGAACTTCCTGCTGAATCTCACCATTCTTAATTCGCAGGCCTCCCTCTGCTTGATAGGCAGCCTCAGCGAATACCTCATCGTCAAAGGGTACCAGGTCTGCGGGCAGTACCAGTCGACGAACCTAGCCGCTCTAGGCTGCTTTTAGAGCAACGCGAGCGTAATCAAAGTTAGCCAACTGAACGTAATGCCAAGTGTGTTCGAAGTCGGGAACCAGTCTTCCTTCTTGTTCTCGAGCGTCAACGCCTCCACGGTCGACCTGCTGAGAATACACATCACCCAAGGAGCCGCTGCTGCTATAGTCACCAGGACTTCCATCGCCACCTCAAACGTCACTTACTTCCAGTTCGGCGGCCTGGTCTGCCAGATTTCAAATTCCAGCATCGTGATTTCCCAGCTCGCGAGTCTGTCCTACGTGAAGTACGGAACGCAGTTCGTCAATAACTCGGGCGCACTCGTCGGCGTCTTCCAGTCTCCAAGCGCGTCGTGTTCTGTGAGCACCGTTAACATTACTGGGCTCGTGTCCGGAACGAGCGCTGCGTCTCTCCTGCTGGCGAACCAGTCCGGCGTGGCGGGAATCGCGTCCGGGAACGTGACCTTTGCCAACTCCTTCTTCTCGCTTAGATCCGATTTTTGCAGTCTCAATTCATTTGGTTTGGTTGGTATTACGGATGTTAGCAGTTAGTTGTCATATTTTGATTCAATATAGATTTAGTTAATTATGAGTTCTAATAAAGGTGATAATGCGTCTTCTTTGATTGGTGTATCTAATTCTGCGCGGTGCACTGTGTATTTGGTGTAGCTGTTTAACAGTTCAATTTTTTCTGCGTGGTATGCTGGTGGTTTTATTTCAGTGTCGAATTCAATAATTAAGTTTTCAAATTGTTCAATTATTTTTACGAAAGTTTCTGCAGCTACTTCAGCTTAGTCTTGTTACGCTGGTGGTCTAGTTTCATTTTCATAGCAGATTTCGGCTGTGAACGTGTCGATTTCGTCTTCTTAGTTCTTTTCGTCCTCTTATTCTTCGTTCGAGTCCTTTTCCGGTTCAATTACTGGTCGTTCAAATTCTTTACAGGTAAATAATTTATCTATATTTCTTTCTGGGGTGTTTTCGTCCTCTGCCCGTTCAATTTCGTATTCTGGTGGAGTAATTGGTTCAACATTATTTTTATCGGTTCAAAATGTGAATATAATGCAGGCGAATGTGACCACGAACGGGTTTGGAGCATTTTCTGGCGGAATTGGCGGGTATCTATAATAAATAAATATAAACAATATTATAATAATTAATTTGAGGCTGAAGGGGCTTGTAAACGGGGTAATAGCCGGAAGCAAAAGCGACGTTGTTGGAGTGGTGAGTAACGCGAGAACGGAGGGGGTTAATTATGTTAATGACGTTCTGGTGGGGAACTGCGCTGAGGTAGACTATACGTTGGTTAACGGGTGCTGAGAGTGAAATGTCACGTAAGTAGTAAATAAATGTATAATATAATGTAAATAAATGTAAATAATAGTTAATATTTATTGGCTTCTTTTTTGAGATTATTATATTGATATTATACTGATAGTTTAGGCTGGGCAACGGAAGCTATTATCAGATAATATTGTATATGATAATATTATTCTTCTTGCTGACTTTCAAAATAACTTGAGAAATCTGAAATGAGAAAATATGAAAAAAATAGGAGCATTAAGTTGTATTTGTGAAAGTAGGGAGCTATGAGAATAATATTTAAATCTCTAATGTATCATGATGCTTTAAATCTTTCATAGTATCATACAGTTTTTTCATCATCTCTTTGAATATAGAAGAAGCCTTTCCTTTCTAAACGATGATAAGATAACAATAAGAAAACAACAGCATTCCTCTCTAACCAAATATCACGCGTGGCGCTATCACACGTCTTTTGAATACATATCGTACAGTTATTCAGTTTTAATAATACAACAAACACCACAAAATTACCACAATATAGAAAATACTTCATCACCACTTGAAATCGACGTCCACGCCCTTGTCCAGCAGGTACTTGTTTATCACGTGGTTTTTGCCCACGTTCAGGCCCTCCAGAATCCGCTTGGCCGTGTACGCCGATATGGCCATTTGTGTCTCTTTTCTGAACAGCTCGCATATCTGGGGGATCGTCGCGTCCTGGTTCTCGATGTAGATCCGTTTCAGAATTAACATCTCGCCTATCAGGAATCTTGATTTATATTTGTACGTCTGTTCGCAATAGCACTAGAATCCGAGGCTCTTAGCTAGTTCAGTGTCGTATTGCTTGCTTTAATTTAGGTCTAAATTTCTTATATCCCGTCTTACTTTTCTGATATAGTTTTTGGCCGGTGCGCCGAATTGTTTAACCATAGCTTTGTACAGCTTAGGAGCTCTGTATCTGACCACAACCCAGAATTGTAGTTCTAGTTCGGAATATTTTAGTTTTTTGTTAGTCTGTCGAAATTATTCATGTCTTTTCAAGATGTCGTAGAATATGGGTCCGAGAAACAATGGAGACGATTCAGTAGTAGTTTCAGTAGATGTTTAAATTTGCGGTATATTATCTGGTCTTTATTCTGAATCAACTTATTGATAATTAACTTGGGCATTTTCAGTTGTTTTAGTAAATAATATATTTTGTGGAAAGTTCTCAATTCTCTCTTCTTCGCTAACTTGTTGATCTCGTTTTAAAATAGTAACTTGTCGTTAGAGAATGGTGTTTTGTTATCGCAGTTTTTTGGCTTCGTCTATAACCTTCAGGTAAAGTTGCATTGACACAGTGTTCATTTAGATGTGGAAACCTAATCAATATATGTAGAGGCAGCTTTAGTGATTTCCACCCCAAATTTAGATGAGTTGAATTAATATTAATTTATTACGCAAAAAATAAACTATAAAATAATTGAAATGAACATTACGTGTAAACATAAAGATATAGTGATATATTAGAAGGACACAAATTTATATTTTATCACTCTTCGCCACGTTATAATTAATCAAATAAAGAAGGACCATTTATTCTATGTCACTCGATATTTGTATAATTCATTAACTGCATGATATATTAAACTCTTCAACACTAAGTTAAATTCTCCAGTTTGCAGCCAGCGCAGTCAATTACGAAGCTCGCACACGAATTTACAATTTCGTTTCCTCCTTCGAACCCAGCTCCGTTTCCAATTAGCTTCGAGCTTTTCACAGCGACGTCTTCGAACACGAAATGATTGGCTTTGAAGTATAGCACCGAGTTTTGAATAATTATTTTCCCTTTCAGAATTAACCCAGCTGTACTCCCGATATGAATGAAAGTCAAGTCGCAGTCCAAAAGCTGCGCGAATCCGTAGTAGCTCACCAGATACCCGGCGCTTCCTCCGGTTACGATTGAGATCTGAGAAGACGAAATCAACGCGTCGGCGGCGAATGAAAGCGAAACGGGAGCTTGGCCAAACCCGATGTTCAAGTTGATGTCCGAGTTCTTAACTCTGGTCAACATCCGGAAGAAAGAGAACTGGTTCGAGTTGGTAGAAACTGCTATGTTTCTGGAAATCCTGGCGTTGCTCGCGATCTCGCTTCTGGAGCAGAAGCTCAGCGTTCCAGCTAGAGTTATAATGCTCTGGGAACATGTTGTAACTTAGGACGGCTGCTGGCAGGTATCGTCGATCAAGAAGAAGCTTGCAACACACTGGCAAACGTTATTCACTATTTCTGCGTTGCTGCTGCATATGAGCACACACTGGTTTTGCTCTACGCTCAGGAAATACGGCGCGCATCCGTTTCTCTAAACGCACACGGTTTGGTCGTAGTTGGCGATCTTGTTGTCTGCGCATTGTCTACACAAGCCCGCGCCGCTTGGAGAGATCTGTCCGGGCGGGCACTTGTAGACGCAGCGGCCGTCCGCCGTCAGCTTCAGCCCGCACCTGCAGCTTCCCAGGATCTCTTCGAAGTTGTCCAGGCACCTGCAGTTGGGGAAGACGCCGCTGGTCCCGGACCCGCACCTGCAGCTTTTGGAGGCGCGGGAGTAGTCGCTCGCGAGACTGACCTGCCAGCAGAACTTGCACTCTCTGTAGTCTCCGACCGTCTGTTCGCCGCACGCGCACGATTATATTTGATCGTCCCAAACCGCGTACTGGTTAATATCCGCGCACAGCCTGCACTGGTTGCTAGAATCGGGGGCAAGTCCGCTTTAGCATTCAGCGACGCAAAAAGACCAATCTGGATTCAAAATGGCGCCCTCGCACTTTCTATCCACACAAGAGCTTTTGGCCACGTTCGGAACCAGGTGGTCTTCACACTCTGAACACCGATTCCCGGAAACGATGTTCTCCGGAGGGCACTGATCTAAGCAGTCGGTCTCGTCAAAGGAAATGAATCTTCCAGATCGGCAGACGCATTCGTCGCCTTGGTTATCAAAGTTAGACAGGCACGCACACAAAGGATACGAGTTCAAGGTGAACTTCACGCATTGACAATCAGTCGTCTTCCAGGAAGACAGAGGATCGAAAAACGAACAGGGCTTGCACTAATTCTACTCATTTGAAACCGCTTGCTATGGGGAACAAGAAGAAATACAGTAAGTGCCAAGCGTATTCAAATAGCTTCCCTCGCAACTTTTATCAACACATTTTGTTTATCCAACATTCGGTATCAAGTTGGATTCACATACTGTACATTGAGTTCCAATTAAAACGTGAATCCTTTAACATTAAGTCAAACATTTAATTCCATCTACGTCTATTTTAGACAAACTGCTCCTAATATTTACATCAAAGGATAAATTTAACAGATAGTGCAAACTAATGAGTCAATCACCTTCAGCTGTACCACATATTTTACATATTTAATCTTTAGTGGAATAAAATTGGTTCATGGGACAAATCGAACTACACTAATCTAACGCAGCCGATAAAAAATAGGGTGAATTACACGAACAAATAAAAATGCCATGTTTTCCTGAAACGGGCGTTTTGGTAAATAAACCACTACATTCGCAATTTGTAACCTCAATTTTTAAAGCACACATTGCACTAAAAGAAATTAACAACACTATCATTGAAGTGGTAAGACAAAACTAATTATGATAATATAGATTTATAGCAATTTACAACTACTTGATACGAGATTGTATTTATTGCGTTTTTAATGTACATTCAAAATTATAGATGTTATTATTTTTTATTATCTGACCAATGAGTTATATTTATTAGCAAATCAAATTAGCATTACAAATTAATTCTAAAGTTAAAATTTTGAATTAATGTAGGTAACCCACTTAATTTGAAACCTATTATCTGTTAATTATGTATCTACGTGTGTTATATGATCGAAGACCAAATTATCAAAAGTAAATAGTGATATTATATTAATTATTATTAAGATAAATTGGTCTTAAATACAGGAAATCATAACTTAAATTTAAACATCTATGTTCTTCACATTTTTTAACCACTTTCACAACCAACGATTATAGCGAAAACAGAGCGTAATGCTGAAACGATCCATCTGCATTAAAAATGAAGCAATGGAGCTGCGGATTAACAATTCTGAAGGTTTTACTCAGCTATAAGTCATATGTACCTTAAGCACTTTGAACTGTGGATTTTACTTTCTGCTGATAATAATTAATTTATTTAATTTTTTGGAGTGGAAATAAATTCTATTTTATGTGTCCGTGAGAAGTCACCAATGTTGACCACTTGACCCGTATCTGATATGTTAAACAAAATATTTAAGCGGGTATCGTTGCATTCTTCATTTCCACACATGTTATCCTTTTTCCCACTTCTAGAACGACGCAGTACTGGACAGACTACGAGGAACAGCTCTTTCAAACTCTTTTCAAGCAGTATCAGCGCAAATTCAAGAAGTACGTGCCCTACTTCAACAGAACCTACGACCAGATCCGGAGCCACTACTACAACATGCTCAAAAAGCAAAAAAGACAATCTTAGTAACGAAATAAGAGCGTTTTACAAATAAAAGAACTGATTGAGAAGATCGTTAACACCGGCGAAGTAGACGAACTGAGCTTCGCCGACCAATTCGGCTGAAAACGATAAACGGAGGATTTTGAAGTGATAGTAGTAATAAGCTAAGGTTACAAATATTATTAATTTGATGCTTAAGAATATAAATATTCGATTTGATTATTTCTCCACTCATTTTTCTTAAGTTTTGGCTTTTATGGTATGCTGCTTATATAATAACAATAAATCAAGGTCTCTAAATAAGAGGTTTATTGTAAATCCAAGGCCGTCGCCACTATATATGATGGTGAAAATGTAGTAAAGCTTACTTTGGAATCTTCCTGGTAAATAAAAGGAATGTATTCTATTTTTACCTATCTGCTAAAGTCTAAAATACTAAATATGAGCAAGCTATTTCATCGCCTCTTTTGAAGGCATCCGAATCTACAACATGATCATCGCGTCAACAGAAAACACTAAAATATCTACAACCGGGGCGTTCCAGTTCAACGTCTTGCAGTCTGTGTCCAAAGGAACGCATCTGGTGAACTTCCTGCTGAATCTCACCATTCTTAATTCGCAGGCCTCCCTCTGCTTGATAGGCAGCCTCAGCGAATACCTCATCGTCAAAGGGTACCAGGTCTGCGGGCAGTACCAGTCGACGAACCTAGCCGCTCTAGGCTGCTTTTAGAGCAACGCGAGCGTAATCAAAGTTAGCCAACTGAACGTAATGCCAAGTGTGTTCGAAGTCGGGAACCAGTCTTCCTTCTTGTTCTCGAGCGTCAACGCCTCCACGGTCGACCTGCTGAGAATACACATCACCCAAGGAGCCGCTGCTGCTATAGTCACCAGGACTTCCATCGCCACCTCAAACGTCACTTACTTCCAGTTCGGCGGCCTGGTCTGCCAGATTTCAAATTCCAGCATCGTGATTTCCCAGCTCGCGAGTCTGTCCTACGTGAAGTACGGAACGCAGTTCGTCAATAACTCGGGCGCACTCGTCGGCGTCTTCCAGTCTCCAAGCGCGTCGTGTTCTGTGAGCACCGTTAACATTACTGGGCTCGTGTCCGGAACGAGCGCTGCGTCTCTCCTGCTGGCGAACCAGTCCGGCGTGGCGGGAATCGCGTCCGGGAACGTGACCTTTGCCAACTCCTTCTTCTCGCTTAGATCCGATTTTTGCAGTCTCAATTCATTTGGTTTGGTTGGTATTACGGATGTTAGCAGTTAGTTGTCATATTTTGATTCAATATAGATTTAGTTAATTATGAGTTCTAATAAAGGTGATAATGCGTCTTCTTTGATTGGTGTATCTAATTCTGCGCGGTGCACTGTGTATTTGGTGTAGCTGTTTAACAGTTCAATTTTTTCTGCGTGGTATGCTGGTGGTTTTATTTCAGTGTCGAATTCAATAATTAAGTTTTCAAATTGTTCAATTATTTTTACGAAAGTTTCTGCAGCTACTTCAGCTTAGTCTTGTTACGCTGGTGGTCTAGTTTCATTTTCATAGCAGATTTCGGCTGTGAACGTGTCGATTTCGTCTTCTTAGTTCTTTTCGTCCTCTTATTCTTCGTTCGAGTCCTTTTCCGGTTCAATTACTGGTCGTTCAAATTCTTTACAGGTAAATAATTTATCTATATTTCTTTCTGGGGTGTTTTCGTCCTCTGCCCGTTCAATTTCGTATTCTGGTGGAGTAATTGGTTCAACATTATTTTTATCGGTTCAAAATGTGAATATAATGCAGGCGAATGTGACCACGAACGGGTTTGGAGCATTTTCTGGCGGAATTGGCGGGTATCTATAATAAATAAATATAAACAATATTATAATAATTATTTTGAGGCTGAAGGGGCTTGTAAACGGGGTAATAGCCGGAAGCAAAAGCGACGTTGTTGGAGTGGTGAGTAACGCGAGAACGGAGGGGGTTAATTATGTTAATGACGTTCTGGTGGGGAACTGCGCTGAGGTAGACTATACGTTGGTTAACGGGTGCTGAGAGTGAAATGTCACGTAAGTAGTAAATAAATGTATAATATAATGTAAATAAATGTAAATAATAGTTAATATTTATTGGCTTCTTTTTTGAGATTATTATATTGATATTATACTGATAGTTTAGGCTGGGCAACGGAAGCTATTATCAGATAATATTGTATATGATAATATTATTCTTCTTGCTGACTTTCAAAATAACTTGAGAAATCTGAAATGAGAAAAATATGAAAAAAATAGGAGCATTAAGTTGTATTTGTGAAAGGTAGGAGCTATGAGAATAATATTTAAATTTAATGTATCATGATGCTTTAAATTCTTCATAGTATCATACAAGCTTCTTCATCATCTCTTTTGAATATAGAAGAAGCCTTTCCTTTCTAAACGATGATAAGATAACAATAAGAAAACAACAACATTCCTCTCTAACCAAATATCACGCGTGGCGCTATCACACGTCTTTTGAATATATATCGTACAGTTATTCAGTTTTAATAATACAACAAACACCGCAAAATTACCACAAAATAGAAACTACTTCATCACCACTTGAAATCGACGTCCAAGCCCTTGTCCAGCAGGTACTTGTTTATCACGTGGTTCTTGCCCACGTTCAGGCCCTCCAGAATCCGCTTGGCCGTGTACGCCGATATGGCCATTTGCGTCTCTTTTCTGAACAGCTCGCATATCTGGGGGATCGTCGCGTCCTGGTTCTCGATGTAGATCCGCTTCAGAATTAACATCTCGCCTATCAGGAATCTTGATTTATATTTGTACGTCTGTTCGCAATAGCACTAGAATCCAAGGCTCTTAGCTAGTTCAGTGTCGTATTGCTTGCTTTAATTTAGGTCTAAATTTCTTATATCCCGTCTTACTTTTCTGATATAGTCTTTGGCCGGTGCGCCGAATTGTTTAACCATAGCTTTGTACAGCTTAGGAGCTCTGTATCTGACCACTACCCAGAATTGTAGTTCTAGTTCGGAATATTTTAGTTTTTTGTTAGTCTGTCGAAATTATTCATGTCTTTTCAAGATGTCGTAGAATATGGGTCCGAGAAACAATGGAGACGATTCAGTAGTAGTTTCAGTAGATGTTTAAATTTGCGGTATATTATCTGGTCTTTATTCTGAATCAACTTATTGATAATTAACTTGGGCATTTTCAGTTGTTTTAGTAAATAATATATTTTGTGGAAAGTTCTCAATTCTCTCTTCTTCGCTAACTTGTTGATCTCGTTTTAAAATAGTAACTTGTCGTTAGAGAATGGTGTTTTGTTATCGCAGTTTTTTGGCTTCGTCTATAACCTTCAGGTAAAGTTGCATTGACACAGTGTTCATTTAGATGTGGAAACCTAATCAATATATGTAGAGGCAGCTTTAGTGATTTCCACCCCAAATTTAGATGAGTTGAATTAATATTAATTTATTACGCAAAAAATAAACTATAAAATAATTGAAATGAACATTACGTGTAAACATAAAGATATAGTGATATATTAGAAGGACACAAATTTATATTTTATCACTCTTCGCCACGTTATAATTAATCAAATAAAGAAGGACCATTTATTCTATGTCACTCGATATTTGTATAATTCATTAACTGCATGATATATTAAACTCTTCAACACTAAGTTAAATTCTCCAGTTTGCAGCCAGCGCAGTCAATTACGAAGCTCGCACACGAATTTACAATTTCGTTTCCTCCTTCGAACCCAGCTCCGTTTCCAATTAGCTTCGAGCTTTTCACAGCGACGTCTTCGAACACGAAATGATTGGCTTTGAAGTATAGCACCGAGTTTTGAATAATTATTTTCCCTTTCAGAATTAACCCAGCTGTACTCCCGATATGAATGAAAGTCAAGTCGCAGTCCAAAAGCTGCGCGAATCCGTAGTAGCTCACCAGATACCCGGCGCTTCCTCCGGTTACGATTGAGATCTGAGAAGACGAAATCAACGCGTCGGCGGCGAATGAAAGCGAAACGGGAGCTTGGCCAAACCCGATGTTCAAGTTGATGTCCGAGTTCTTAACTCTGGTCAACATCCGGAAGAAAGAGAACTGGTTCGAGTTGGTAGAAACTGCTATGTTTCTGGAAATCCTGGCGTTGCTCGCGATCTCGCTTCTGGAGCAGAAGCTCAGCGTTCCAGCTAGAGTTATAATGCTCTGGGAACATGTTGTAACTTAGGACGGCTGCTGGCAGGTATCGTCGATCAAGAAGAAGCTTGTAACACACTGGCAAACGTTATTCACTATTTCTGCGTTGCTGCTGCATATGAGCACACACTGGTTTTGCTCTACGCTCAGGAAATACGGCGCGCATCCGTTTCTCTAAACGCACGCGGTTTGGTCGTAGTTGGCGATCTTGTTGTCTGCGCATTATCTACACAGGCCCGCACCGCTTGGAGAGACCTGTCCGGGCGGGCACTTGTAGACGCAGCGGCCGTCCGCCGTCAGCTTCAGCCCGCACCTGCAGCTTCCCAGGATCTCTTCGAAGTTGTCCAGGCACCTGCAGTTGGGGAAGACGCCGCTGGTCCCGGACCCGCACCTGCAGCTTTTGGAGGCGCTGGAGTAGTCGCTCGCGAGACTGACCTGCCAGCAGAACTTGCACGCTCTGTAGTCTCCGACCGTCTGTTCGCCGCACACGCACGATTATATTTGATCGTTCCAAACCGCGTACTGGTTAATATCCGCGCACAGCCTGCACTGGTTGCTAGAATCGGGGGCAAGTCCGCTTTAGCATTCAGCGACGCAAAAAGACCAATCTGGATTCAAAACGGCGCCCTCGCACTTTCTATCCACACAAGAGCTTTTGGCCACGTTCGGAACCAGGTGGTCTTCACACTCTGAACACCGATTCCCGGAAACGATGTTCTCCGGAGGGCACTGATCTAAGCAGTCGGTCTCGTCAAAGGAAATGAATCTTCCAGATCGGCAGACGCATTCGTCGCCTTGGTTATCAAAGTTAGACAGGCACGCACACAAAGGATACGAGTTCAAGGTGAACTTCACGCATTGACAATCAGTCGTCTTCCAGGAAGACAGAGGATCGAAAAACGAACAGGGCTTGCACTAATTCTACTCATTTGAAACCGCTTGCTCTATAAAACAAGAAGAAATACACGCGTTTTCGGCCGAGTTCAAAAATAATGGATTGCAAACCTTGTTAAATACGCATTCAGTTTGTGCTTCGTTCGAAATCTAACCTGAAATGCACGATTCGCACTTTTTATTCACAGAAATCTGTTCCGTGGGGCACCTATCCAGGCATTCCAGTCCATTTGTTGCGATATTTTTCGTGCATGTACATTATCCATTTCCAGGCGAGTAATTAGTTTGGCAATGGCAGTTTGGGAAAGTACCGCTCGTTCCTGGCCCGCACTCGCACGAAGAAATGTTCAAATACGAAAGTTAGTTTAAACTGGTGCACAAAACGCACTAATTCGCGTTATTAACTTGCGCGCTCTCGGCCTCACAAGAAGAAACGCAAAAAGTTCCCAAAGTGTTCAAATGACTCCCAGCGCAATATTTACTAACGCATTAATTTTTTGCTACGTTCGGAACCTGACCAGAAGTACATGAAACACATTTGCTTTAGCTGATGATTTAAGAGTTAGGGCACGAAGTTAAACAGGTTACTCCATCAGAGGATAAAAATTAGCACGTACAGTGATCAGCGCTTGGTTTGTAGTTATTGAGGCACTAACAATTTGATTATCCACCAGTAGTTCCAGGTCCGCAGACGCATCCAGATCCAAAAAACTGCATCAGAGGCTACAATGAGCACATTGTGCAAACAAACGAGTCAACACCCTCAGAAGAAGATCCACAAATTTTACAAATTTTATCTTTATTCGAGTAGAATTGGTTCATGGGACAACTTATAGAACACAACATATCGCACGTACAAATAAATACGCCTGGCTTACCAGAAACTGGAATCGTAGCATAACTGCTACAGTCACAATTAGAGACTTCTACATTCACGGCGCACACTATAGTGAAAGAATAGATTATCTTTAACATTAGAGTGGAATTTCTATTTAATATTAAAATATTGCAATTATTAATGTTATAATTTTATATTGCGTTTTTAATTGTTATTATTTCCAGTATATACATGCACACACATACAACGATGTGTATGGGTATTTAAATAACAGTATTATCTAAAAGAAATAGTATTTGAAATACAATATTTCTTATTTAAATAATTAAAATGGCATTACTAACTCTTACAGATAATTATAGAATATCTATAATCGTCATATCAGTATGTCATACTGATACTTGTCATACTTATACAGTTCGGTTTTTAAAGATTAAATATATTTTTGATTTTTTCATTGACCACAAGAATTATTTTAAAAAATATTATTTATACTTGGTTATAGTACAGTATAATGCATAATTCATTAGACTGCAAAAATATATCGAAGTAGTGAATCCAATATTATAAATACATAATGCAACTATAATGACCGTACTATAATATATTTCACTTGCTCAATATGTACCTTTATTTTATTACCACATCACGAGAATATTTTACTCTACATTGTGAACAAACCAGATATATTTTAAGTCTAAACTTTCTAAACTGTTTATTGGCAGCGTAGACAATTCATCATCAGTGGATGGATCCACAAATGTTTCTATGGATTACCATCAGATCTTAAGCACTTATAGAAAGTTACTCTATTAAGATAATGTTACATAATCTATATTCACTGCCGATCTTATTGTATGAGAAGGATAAGTATTTCGGGATTGATATTATACATTTATAATACTCAAACAGTAATGAAGAATAAATATTAATACTTTAATCATTTTCACTCCGACTACAAATAGAACTTTATTTATTCTTGTAACATTGTTACAACTTTGATGAGTTCAATTTCTATTATTCTCATTGTATATAAGTATTTCCTCAATTGAACTCGAAAAATATTTGAGTGAGTTTTTCGATATTTTTGTAATTGTGAAAATTAGTTATCAATGTTTTTCAATCACAAGCGTCGACTTTCCTCTTTAACTCTTTGATATAATAGTGTTCGCCAATCATTAGAATTGAAAGCTAGCTTATAAAATTTATTTACCACAGTTCTCCGAAACAGAGAATTCATTCATCAATATTATATATAATTTTTGACAGACATTATTTATTGTCTTTTATTTGCTGTTAATGTACTATATAACTATTTTCTTGACAGCTTTAATTTTTTACAAACAGCTTTGTCCTTGAAGCCATATTTTCATCATGAGCTAAATACTAAAATTGAAAAAGTTTGAAATAGTGTAATAATCTTCTTGACGCTACTAAGAATAAGTTATTGTATTTAAAATTCTAATATAGATATTTGGCCAAGTGATACTATAATTTTCTTCATTGGAACTAAAACCGAAATAGTGAAGTGGATATATATTTTCCTTGTTATTTTCTTTTATTACAATAATAACATCAGTTATGAGTTTTTAAACTTCCACTAAACTTCAACTAGCTTAAATTTGAATAAATTTCTTAAGAAACAGCAACAATATTTAGAACGCAAACAAAACTTCTGAGACAGGAGCTGTTGTCAATGAACATAACATAATATAATATAATCAAACAAGAAACATCGCTTGATTTGAATCAGACTTAAAATTATTTTATATTTTTAGAATTTAAAAAATAAAGCACAAGAGAGAACAAAATCTTAAAATAAACTGAAATAGCATTACTATAGTTCTAAGTACTATATAAATTTCACTTTTCTTAAAATACTTATTACATTTCACTAAAGAACGATATTGCTTTAATAAGATTTTAAGAAATTAGACTGGAACTAAATAATAAATTTAGAACAGAGTCTGCATCTATATCAACATGATTAATATTCTTTGTTAGTTTGAAATATTATTTCAATTTTTGTTGTCAAAATTAAAATTAAAATCGAGTTACTAGCAGAGGTGGGTTTTATATTTATATTTTTATAATATCTTTAACCTATTTTGAATATGATTAATGTAAATTACAACGCATTACTTCTTATTCATTAGTGTATCGGAATAAATAACCACAAAAATAGTATATTTATGTTAGAATTTTTGAAGCAGAAAATATATTAAGTTCAAGTATATGTTGAGTGATGGGTTTTAAAGTAATTTTTGAGTTATTATACAGATCAATTTGGTCCACAAGCGATTCTAAAAAATATTAGCTGAGTTGAACGTTCTTTTCAAGCAAATGCAGAAATAATAAAGGGGCTTAGATTCGAAAATCTATTAAGCTCAATCTATCGTCAACGTACGACCAGACCTCGTTGAAATAATATTGAAAGGTTGCATCGTTCCTCTTAGATGATTAAGCTGTTTATTATTTGCATTTTTTAATTAAAGTTTTTAAGTAGAAATATTTTTAAGAATATTTCAAGGTAATTTTGAGTTTAAATGTTTAGCCGTAGTCTATGTCATTATAAACTAGTTTTGTTGAAGGTATAACTTCCTTTATATATTTTCATAATATCTCGGCGGAGGAGTGGACATTAATTTAAATAACTCAAAAGATCATAAAAAGTAAAATTGAAAAAGAAAAATAGTAGTAATATGTGTCGTTCAATTCGGCAGTGAATATCATAATCTTATTCTCTACATCGTGATATGTCAACACCATCATTACTGAGTCTTAATTTTATAGTACGATAAGATTCCTCTGAGAAAAATAATCCAATTTGAAAAATATATTTTACTTTTAGATTCCTCTCTTGGATGAGTTCTTCATTTTAAGCTAGATTCTTCCTTTTCTATATAATTACTACTTTCGATCTAGAACTTCATAAATTAGCTTTGGACCGAACACAAGCTTCCGCTTTGTTTTCTATATCATGGCGTAGTTCAATTTCAATGACCATAATAACTTTGGATATTTGTATCGTACGAATTGTCTCCTTTTTATAATATCGTACCTAAATATTCTAAATAGATTAATATTCAAACCAAGGTTGAGGATTCACTGATCAGTCTAAAGTTCACTTTTTGTAGCATTTGAAGTTTCTGAAACTTCGCGCGTCAACTTTAACATGAAATAAGTTCTTGGTTCATTAATCAATTTTAGATTTTTGAACAGAATCATGTTACCTATCCATACTACAAAGTTTGGAAAACGAAATCTCGTATTTGTCACTATAAGTTTGACATAATCATAAATAATTGAAGTTGTAACGCTATTGATTATATTTATAGATGAAACTCTATTATCGACCAGAATTTTGATATTTTGTCATCGATGTAAGTTTCCTTACATTTCAAAATTTTGAAGTGAAAAATGTCAATTAAAATAAAATGTTATCGATTGGTACACATAGTATTAATATTGTGTAATAACTTCCCATAAATCACTTTCTGAAAATCGAGTCTAATGAATTATGCATTATACTGTATAAGTTATTAAGTAAAATCTTAAAATATGAATAATAGATATAGTGATAATTAGATTATTCTGAAAGAGTTAGTTGTATATCTTACTCTTATAATTAAGCTATTAATACGATAAAGTTATTGTAAAGTATCGTAGTTGTCATTAAATTTAATGTTGTTATTAAATTCTTCATAATAATATACAAGCTAAGCAAATATAGTATAATTATTCTGTTTTAATAATACAACAAACACCACAAAATTACCAAAAATAGAAACTACTTCATCACCACTTGAAATCGACGTCCAAGCCCTTGTCCAGCAGATACAACAAACACCACAAAATTACCAAAAATAGAAACTACTTCATCACCACTTGAAATCGACGTCCAAGCCCTTGTCCAGCAGGTACTTGTTTATCACGTGGTTCTTGCCCACGTTCAGGCCATCCAGAATCCGCTTGGCCGTGTACGCCGATATGGCCATTTGTGTCTCTTTTCTGAACAGCTCGCATATCTGGGGGATCGTCGCGTCCTGGTTCTCGATGTAGATCCGTTTCAGAATTAACATCTCGCCTATCAGGAATCTTGATTTATATTTGTACGTTTTCTAACTGTAGCACTGGAATCCAAGGCTCTTAGCTAGTTAAGTATCGTATTGCTTGCTTTGGTGCGATCTCAATATATCATCGTCAGATTTATTATCGTGATATATTTGTTAAATATTTGAATCTGCTAAATCACGATTAGTTAATCGCGCTTTACGCATTAAATATATTTTAGATGGAGCGCCGAATTATTTTACCATAGCTTAGTATATATTAGGTGCTCTATTTTGAACGATTGTCCAAAACTATATTTCTTTTTTGTACCAGTACTTTAATAATTATTATATCGTTGTATCATTTCGTAAAATATATCTCCAAAAATCTGGTACTTTTGTGACTCATTAGGTATTTGAATTTATTTTAATTCTTTCAATTGTTGTTCTAATTCTTCAATTTTGTCCTTTTATATTTATATTGTTCTAGATTATTAGGCGTTAGTACTATGAAAGCTCATTTTTTCTTTAATTTATTACTTTTTAAATTTAGCCTCATTCATAGCTGCGATGGGATTCATTCTCAGGAGTGAAAATATTTAAATTTATTCTTTGTACGATACTAAATTTATAAATGTATGTTGTTTTGCTTATACAGAAAGATAATTAAACCTAAAATACAATAAAATCAATTATATTATTTGGCTCAATTCTGCTCAGCAATAGGTTCATATATACACTATTGATATTTTGTAAGTTATTATTTCCATTACATATTTTATTATACTAACTTACTAACTATAAATTCTTAATTGGTGAACCTCACAAATCCTGGTACTGCAGCACATTCGGCTTCTCTTGTTTTTATTCTCTCTTAACCTCCTACTCAACTTCCTACTTTTAACCCTCTTCCTCTTAGAATATCCAGAATCCAAGTGTCAAAACGCAATTTGTAAAATTAACAAACTAACTTTATTTACTTGCTTGTTATACAATATCAGCTGTTGGTTCAATTCTGAGTTCTTCGCACAAATTAATGAACTGTTTAACACTTATTCTGCCCGTTTTGCTCGTGTCGAATTTAACATAAACTTGTTTGAATTTGTTCAGGACCAGTTTGTGCCTGTTCAGCTCGAAGAGGTTAATCGCATTTTTAATTTAATTTACGTCTTGAGTGTTGGTTATGTGCTGAAGTAGTACTTATTTTATGTTTTCCTCGTTATAAAGTTGATCAATGATTTCCTCAGCGTTAACCAGTTTTAGCTGGTCAATCTTGCGCTCGAGCTTGAGGATGTTCATCTTGAACGCTTCATCTATCTCTAAGTTCAGCTCGGAGTTGAACACAGCGCACACAGAATTTGAGTTTGAGTAATAACCTACTGAATATATGAACGATTTGATCTGATTGCTACTTTTTGAGTAATTCTGGCCGAACTTGTGCCCGAAGAAGGTAAATAAATGCGTCCTCAGAGAATCAGTCTGCTTCTTGTTCTTAATCAATTGCAAATCAGTTTTTTACTTATGAGTGTAAATTTCGTTTATTTGGTTTATCACCAGCTGCAATGTAATTAATTTCTTATTTGTCACCTTCGGCTGCACGAATATCTTGCACTTGAACGCAGCCTAAGTAGCCTCAGCTTACTTCTCGCTCACCACTTGCTTAAGCTTCTATATGTCCTCGAGCAACTCATCACAGCGCTTGGACGTGTCAACAGCAACGGTGTCCATTTCAGCTCCCATTTGCTTCTTGGTTACCTGAAAGTCGTTCAATTCGCGGTTCATTTAAGTAGCCTTGGACAATAACTGCGTTTGCAATGCGAACTCATTCTACGCTTGCACCAAATTATGAGCATGAGCCTGCTTACACTTATCCAAGTTGGAATTATACGTATTGTAGAAGGCAGTGAACTAATTGTAGTTGGACAACGCAGATAACTCGTACTTCTGCTCATCCTCGAGCAAACAAGATAAAACAGCTATTACCGAAGACCAAACACGACCACCATAATATCCGCGCAAAACACGCATCTACTCAATACAAGAACCATCACCAACCAATAAAGCAGCAGCCTACTACAATGACTCGTTCTCAATCGTTTCCGGATCAAACATTGCACCAGCATCATTGGAATGCTGAGAAATCAGATCTGACACCTGAGAATTTAACTGCTGGGACAAACGATCACGACGTGAATCTGTTGCTGGAAGCTGAGATAGGATCTCGGTTGCAAATTATAATGCCTCTGACACATCCTCAATAAAAAGCTGAGCTTCTACATCAATAGGATTTTAAATGTCGTCTTACATAGATTGGAGTGGCAATGTTATAGTATACTATATTTAAATATTTTAAACAATGTTATAAACAAAAAATATTTGCGGAAAAATCAACACTAAAGACATATTAAACCCCTCTTCATAGGCATTTTCTATATAGAATGTTATTATATTATTTAAATTAGCATATATTATATTATTTAGATATCACTTTCAGTATTCTTCTGTTATTTCACCGTTAATGATAATAGACTTACGGACCACAAAATTGTAAGCATTGAATCTAATTCCAGTTAAACGTAGTGTTGACTTTTATAAACTGATTTAACCTTATTAAATTAATCCTGCCTCACTACCAAAATATGTAAACGATAGATTGCAAAATAATATTGTTGATGAGCCTTTAAATGATATGAAATACTACCCATTCCCACCGCAGGCGATTTAAATGGAAGACTATAATATTTGTGATATACTTGAATAAGAAAGAGAAAATGGAGATGTGCCGAATTCAACATTTAAGTTAATATTTGAGTTTTATATTTTAGTAAAAGATCTAAAGAATGTTTACTTACTAAATGTTTAAGAAATGAATGTTATATTTTTGGATAACATGCTGTTGCTTAATATTTTTTTAATATTTTGTTTTTAACACAGAAATTTAAAATACCAAAAGGCATAATAATATTTTAAGAACAAGTTGTTTTTATTTATGGTTATTAACAAATATTTTCAATAATAAAGAAGCCATTAGAACATTAACAGAAATTAGAGGCTGTTGATGTTCCAAAACTGTTAACCACAGTTCTATATAACACATTCAGTTTTTAATTCGTTCGGTATTTTCCCCGATGAGCATAAACTACAATCTGGAAAGATCCCAACGGTGAACTCATTGCATTTACATTATTTACTAGTAGTATCCCAAATACTGTTTGGATTAATATCTGCACAAGGCTTACATTGGTGATTATAATCAGAGGCTAGTCCTTATGAACAAGATTCAATGCAAAATATTCCGGTTGGATTGAGAAAACCAATTTCACACTTTGCAACACAATAGGATAAGGCCAAATTAGGAACTTTACCAGTTTAACATAACTAACAAATATATTATGAACTTATTTAATTATTAGGACATTTTTCTACACATGTTTTATTATCTTCTGAAATCGAATAACTATGATCAACAATACAAGTCATCTCGCACTATATTCTAAAAAATCCAAACATTTGCAATTTGGAAATATATTTTAAGTATGTTCTTGACACACACTGCTCTTCTTCTTCATCAAAATATGACAGTTAGTTTCTATTTCTACAAGAAATACATGTTGTTTATTCTTCGTTAGGATATTAGTTGGAAGGACATGAAACACTATGTTCCTTCTTAAATTTAATGGTCATAACAACTTTTAGTTTTTTACCTTATTGTTAAATCGTATTTAAGTTGTAGAATGATTGAAATAGTTAGCATTGAACTGAATATCTGAAAATAATCATCATGTAACAATCAATAATAATTTGTATTAAACTATTTAAATGTGTACATGATAATTAAATTCATTACATGATAATTTATATTTTGAATAAGATATATATATAATTATTAGATATATTCATGTACACTAGTAGTATTCATTACATACTATTTAAGAAAATATAAAAGATATCATCTGAACACCAGTCTAAGTCCCTTTTTTGCACTTCTTGCTTATAAAATGGTTACTACAAAAAATAGGATAATAAAACAGATTAAAGAAAAATTTAAGTTTCGCTTTGTGATTAATAATTGTTTTTGAAGTTATTCTGAAATAAACTTTTGTTCATGTTACCGTGTAATAATTTGATTAAGTGTCGTTAGAATTTTAAGAGATTTAATTCCGTTATCGGATAAATTCAGAGTGGAATCAAATATCTTTGATGAGATACGAATTTTGTTAATGAATAAACGTACTATAAAGTTATTATTATTTATTAAACAAACTTTTGAAGTATTTTATGAGAAGAATGATATGTTAGTAGACTTATTGGTTAAAATTATAGTTTTATCTTGGTATGACACCGAAAAACGTGGATTCTTTATTAAATGAAATTAAATAGCAAAATTAATGTTATTAGGTCCAATTGCTGAGTAAAAGCAAAATTATTACTTGACACGCACCATAAAAAATGAAAGTGATAGATTCATTGGAGTGAAAATATAATTAAACACTTTATAAAATTTATTTTATAAATATATTCGCTTCAAAACCACAACTAAAAGAATTAGAACATTATTTAACACAATATTATCTCACTGTTAATGAGTCTTAAAGTGCACTCCGATAACAACAGCTATTACGATGGTGAGAATGCTTGCGGTGGCGATAATTGGCAGATATATATTATTTTTGTATTCGGCGATGACCGATTTGAATGTGATGAATTCGTATTTGGATATGACTGCGAATTGAATTTATTCTCGTTTGAGCATTTCTTTGGTGTATGCTTGGTTTTCTGCGCATGTTTGTTTTGCGTACACGGTGTTATTAACGAATTCGTCGCACGTGAAGCAAACTGTTTACTTTTCTTTGCTGTAGTCGACCACTGTGTGTAATTTGTACAGCCCTAATTATTAAGTCTTCCCCTTCTCCTGAACGTACATTCCGAGTGTGTTCTTCTCATTCTCTTGAATTATATTATTAACGCACTAAATTGAACTGTCCAATTAGTAAACAACGCAGAATTGGGACTCGTAAATGTGAACCTGGGCTCTTTTAACGCAGGCTACGTAGTACGGGTCGTTGTAAATGATCAGTTCGTAAATGATTTCTTCGTTTATATTTAAGTAAGAAACAACCATGATAGTCTTTCCGGTTGACTTTCGTAATTTGTCAGTATTGGCAGTTGTTTTATATGTAACTCCGATGTTTTCGTTGAAATCGGTAATTATGTAATTATTTTACAATCGTTCAGAAACAGTTGAGTCGAATAAGTACAAATCCGCGCGAACAGACACAACTCCAGGCATTTAACAGTTCAATTTGTTCGGGAACGCATCTCTGAACTGAATCTGAACTGAATCTGGATTCAGAACGGCATATAGATTCAAAACGGGATCCGGTTTGCAGTTTAAAATGTCATGAGCGGTGTAGCCATCCACCTCCTTAGAAATGATCGTGAAAATGCCGTTCGTGTTGAACTTAAGGTTCAACGAGACCTTAATTCTACGATTGTCTACGAAATTATTGTAAAAACTTTGAAGCAAATCAGCGTTCAAAGCCGTTTTCGCTATTCTGTAAATATGAATTTGATTAAATGAGGGACTCGTGAGCTGGAACTCGGTAGAATCGCAATTAACTGTGCAAGGGTAAATTGGAAGCTGAGAATTTGTTAAACCGTCTTGGAACTCAACGTAGACCTGCAAATTCGCGCTTATTGGCACGTTACAGCTGTTAGCCGCAACTAACACATCAATATCGCCATACATAGTGTACTCAAGCTGTATATTTTAAAAACAGCCGGTTCCGTTGTACTTGGTATGCTCAATCGTATTCACAGAATTATTCACCTTCACCAAATTCACGTCGTACCACAATTCGTACATCGCGTTCTACTTGTCCTGAACATGCGCATAATTAGCTGGAGATAATTAAAATGTAACTATAATCTCCTAGTTGAACTTGTAAATGAAATTTACCTCGTCACCACCAGGAATTGGGAAAGAAATGTCATCATAGTGAATAAAAGCAACAACTATCTTGCCAGGTAAATACATCTTACATAAATTTTCATCAGTAATTTAGCTTACCTTTTCAAATGGAATTAAGTGCAAATTCAACTAATAGGTAACATCGTTGCCACTTATATGACTCTTAGCTGAAAAACACTCGCTGAAGGATGATGATACACTTATCATAAATATTTAAACAAATATCATTTTGAGGTGGAATCAAACAAATTAATTATTGAGTTTAAAGCTTATGTCAATAATTTTGAATTATTCATTCCATTAAATCTAAACTGAATCTCAAAGTAATTTAGCTCATATATTCATAGATGTTACAATATTGATGTACGTAATGTTAGATTAAGTTAAAGTAATTTGGAATATGATATGATATTTTTTATTTAAGAAGTTGAGCTTGGATTTTATAAGGTTACGTTATTACATAAGATGAATGAATTCATTTGAAATGGTATTAAATAATAAATGGTATTAACCTTATTATTTATTCTATGATTATATTAACTTTCACTTCAATTATGAGAAATTAATCTATTCATAAATAGAAAATTCTTAAAATAAAAGATGACTAACAACTTAAAATATTGTTAAGTAAAAATATTTTGCAAAATTTTTAAACAGTTGATACTAGTTATATAGAAAATCTGACTAAGTTTAAGGCTTCATCATTAAATATCATCAATATTAGCATTTTGGCTTATTTATATAATATTAAAATTTTAGACTTATCGCATAATAAAATTGTGAATATTGAATCTTTATAGTGTTTAAATATTACCATTTTAAATATCTCTCACAATTGTATCGAAGATATACACACGTTGAGTAAATTTTAGTTGATACAAGAAGTATAGCTCCAAAATAATTGTATAGCTACTATAAATTCACTACCATAAAGTATAATAAAGTTGAATCTAGCTAACAATAAATTAGATAATGTATATTTCTTAAAAAGTTTAACTAAATTAACTTGGGTGAATATGAGTAATAATATGATCATGGATATTCATCCAATTTCACACCTAGTTATGTTATAGCACGTGGACTTGTCAAGTAATATTATTATTACAGCATTTAACTAATACTTTAATAGCAGTCTCATTTATCTTAATATAAACAATAACTATATAACTAATCTAAATTCCCTTTAGAAACATAAAAATTTTACTTATTTCAGTATTGTTCAACAAACACAGCCAACGAACAAGTAATTAATAGTTAATCTTAAAATTAATACAATATATAATATTAATTAGAGTAAAAATACTTGTTTAAAACGATATGTAATACTTTATGAAAAAATTTAACATGTTAAAAGCTTTGTCAATAGTAAATAATCTGCGATAATCAATCTGCTAAATTAAGAAGTAATGTATCTTCTATAGTTTATAAATTGAGCATTGAGTTGCTCTAAATTTTGATCTATTTCATTATATTATATTACATTTTCAATATTTTTGATATAAATATATTACTTATTGTAAAGTAAATTAATGTAAAGAATTTCCACTTCTAAATGGGCCAAACAATGAACGAGAAGCTGTTTCCGACGCGCTACATTCCAGATTTCAAAATTCCGTTAGATCACACTGAGACGATAGATGTGCGCATGCGACTGGCAACCTAGAAAATAAAATTGTCAATTTATCTCCCAAAGAATGCGACTGACATTTCCAGGACCATAATATATATTCACGGTAACGGCGAGAATATCTACTTGATTGATGGGTACATGTATGTTTACGCGAACATGCACAATTCTCGTGTGGTTTCTTTCGACTGGTGTGGGTACGGCGATTCAACTGGTTCAGCGAGCGAGTTTTCAATGTTGCGCTGTACTAACACCGTGTTTAATTTTGTGAAGCAAAAGTATCAAATAAGCAACAGTGATATAATTGTGTGGGGGAATTCAATCGGTTCTGTGTCCTCTATATACATGGGCAGTATCTACCCCGATTTGAAGTGCTGTATTGCGCAGTCTCCGCCTGCGTCCTCAAATGACGTCTGGGGCAAGTCCTGCGTGAACCGCTTAAAATCATATCAGAGAATAATTAACGTGGAGTGTCCAATATACATAATTCACGGAACGTCGGATAAAATAGTCCCCTTTAGAAACGCGGTCAAACTAGTTCAGAATTTTGATGGAATAATCGACTTTGAACTGACGGACGTTTTCGAGGGCGTTAAAATGTTCAAAACGTGGAATCTGAGATTGTTCGCAGTTATGGGCGGAGAACACAACAATTTACAAAGTTTGTTTTCAGAACAACTGGAATTTTGCGTTAAACAGGCGATGGACTGAAAAGTTTTATGTTGAAGGTAAATATTTCTATTTTGAGTAAATAATACAAGTATTTATACATCTAATATATTATAAATTAAATTTTAGCATCATATTTCAAACATATTCACTGTAATATCAACAAAAATATTTTGATTTTCATTTCGTTTTTGTTCATTTTCCTAAGGCTAAATGAAGCTTAGACAATAAGAGGCAATTATAAATATTGTGGAAACCGTATTCAAACTATTCAATCCTTTCATCCGCGCGCGACTGCATCTGTGAATTATATCGTTTGCTCCACATCAATTGAAATATGTCCTCTAATCTAAGATATACATTAATATTTTGTACTGTTGAGTGAGTCAGAACGTGACGTCAACACATGGACATAGGTTGCGTTTTATTTTTTGTTAAATCTTCTCACTCATGTTGCAAATGCGTGTTATTATTATTATTTCTACTAGATTCGTTGTTAAGTGATTCGTTTTAATCATTATAAATAAATAATTAGACAAGATAGATAATTTAGTCATATTCAGATGTTAACTTTGAGCAAAGTGAAACAATACAATAACAAACACATCAAAAGCTATTATCAACAAAAAGATCTCCAAAACAAACTCCGTTAGTTTGGAAGAGCTAACGGAGATTCTATAAGGAGGTTTGATAAGTGATAACCGTGCATTTATAAATTATATCCCACTCACTTAACTTTCGTTTATACTGGTTCAGTATCGTGTTCTAAACCTTTGAGGGCATCAAAGGTAAGCTCCTTCATCTAGAAGAAGCAAATTATTGTTACTAACCCGTGTTTAATTCTCATATCCTTCCATTTTATTAATTTTTCATCCCAATCATATTCCATATTCCACTCCCAACATAGGCATGTACTCATTCTATTATTTCTTGTCATAGTCGTGGAAGTTCTGGTCCTTTTGGGCTCTTCTTTCGTCAATTCTTTCGTTGTCAGTTATTTTTTGTGCGGAGAACGCTTAAAATTCCGATTCAACTCGTCGTGTGTACCCTTTACGTTTATCTTTAATAACTTACGTATTCATTCTTCTAGCTTCTATTTTTGTTCCGACTATTTATAAGGGGGATGGCCGTTTTTGGATGTTTATGTTGAGCGCGAATGATATTTTCATCCTTTTCTTCACAACGCAGTTCAATCCGTTTTATCTGTTCTCAACCAGATTTCCGAACCCGGAGGAACTAAACGGAATTAAAATATTACTGTTTAGTGTATTCGAATTGATTTGCTATTTTGTAGTTGGAGGATTGCACTTATTAATTGGATGGTACTAGCTTAATTCAAAGTATAACCAGTACTATGTAACTGGATTTGATAATAGGAGGAAGTTCGCGGAGTGGTTCGCGGATCTGGTGGTCGCACCGTGCGTGAGCTACTGGTTTCTTGGAATTATTCAAGTCGTCACGAGAATAATTCAAGTTGCGCGGAACGAAGGGATCTACGAGGACGAAAACGACAAAAGCCTGAAAAAGGAGATCAAAAAGTATAAAAAGGACGCAAAGGACGAAAAAAGACTGTAAAAACTCATCAAAGACAAAATTAACAAAAGAATCAAAGGAATGAATAACGTGTGAAATAATATTATATAAATATATATAAATATTATATTATATAAATAAAACGGTCACTATTTGCCCTTTCTCCAATGAATTTACGAATTTGATTTTACACATTGACATTCACCAAACACTATTTACTAACCACAAATATCACAAATGCATCTATTTCCAATGGCTTTTGAATTCGCAGGGCAAGCATCACATGATTTATTTTATAGATTATAAATCTAGTTTTATGGGCAAACACATGTTATTTATGCAGAATCCGGAGAAGTTAGTGGTGGACACACTTGGCACTATAAAATTCCTCCATTCGTGCTCAAAATAAAGGAATCTGTATTGCAAACGCAAGCCATAGATTGTAAATGAGAGTTAGCCGGACAAACGCAAGACGAGCCTTGAACAACCGAGTAGGTGGTTACACAGAGACATGCCCTGTTCACCATCTACTACCCTGATATCACATTACAAGTGCAGATATTGTTGAGCATATTAGAGTTTTCTGGGCAAGAAGTGCATGAGTTCGAATATGGGTCGTAAATTTGATTCGATGCACAAATACAGGTGGTTTATTCGGCGTTAGAAGTAGACAAGGCTGGACAAACCTAACAGTAAGTGTCTTTCCCTGTATTGTACAAAATCGAACCAGATAGGCAATTGGACTTGAGCATGCATCCGTTCTTTGTGGCGTTGATCACTTATAAGGGGTTTTCGTCGCAGCGCAGCACACATTTTTTCATATCCGCCGTAGCGTATTCTTGGATTATCTAATTTGGATTAGACGCATCGTAAATGCATTAATCTACACAAGTGATGTTATTTGGTCTGAATTGGCCAAGTCTTCTCTTTCCACCATTGATACCAGCATCGTTGATATCATCATCGTCGTAGCAAGAAACAACACAGTTAGTCTTATTCAAAGTTAAATATTAAGAAACCGGACAACTGGAAATACATCTGGTTTTCGTCGAGTCAATAAGTCTTCCAGCGACTGCGCCACCATACGTGTCCAATTTACAATCTTAGATGCAGTTGGAGCTGTTGTAGGTCAAATAGTATCTATCATATTGGTTTGTGCCGAAAGGACATGTTGCGACGCAGTTTTCAAGGTGTATTGCCGCATTGTTGTCTTCAAGATAGCACGAGTTTACACAATTGCTCTGGTTTACAGTTTTATAAGTGTTAGTTGAACAGACAGCTTCACATTTCGTGTGGTCGGCACTGATCATCGACCTGTCGAAAGCCTTGCAATCCGACACGCACCTATCAGGAACTGTCCCTTGAACTTTGAAACTTGGAACGACCGCGTTCGGATCACATGCAGACACACAAGACTTGTTCTGGTAATCAATGAACGAAGCCGGATTGTCTTGAATAAAACAGCTGACGACGCATGAAGTTTTGTCAACTGATGAATAGGTTACGTTAACAACACAATCGGCTACGCAAACATGAGGATATGCTGATTTATCAATTAAAGAACCAGAGTCCTCCGTTTTGCAGCTTTTAACGCATTTGTCCCTGAGAACGGTCGCGAAGGTGTCAACTCCTCCTGATTATGGGCAGGTCATTGCGCAGGCAGTGGCCTCGTAGTTGAGGAGGGACGTTGGAACTTGGTTCTTGCAGTTCGCCACGCACAGGTATCGATTGGGAATTGATATCGTGTCAATATAGGTGTACGTATTTTGGGTGCCGGCTGGTGAGCAGGAGTCAACGCATTTGGACACGCGCACGTCACCGTAACGAAGGTAGTCGTTAGTTTAGCATGAGAGAACGCACGCAGTGGTGTTGGAGTTCATGAATGAGCCGGTGCATGACTCGACGCATCTCAGAGCTGGGAGGATTCCAGGTGCGGAAACGACCCTTTTGGTTCCGTAGGCAGCCACATCGTTTAAAGTGCAGTTGTCCAGGCAGAAAGTTCCGTCAAATGAGAGGATTAAACCTTTAGCAGCTGAATCGCAAGCTGTTACACACGTATTTGTTTTGGCTTGAATTGAACCATCCTCTCCGCATTTTGCGAAGCATTAATTCGGGTTATTGAGACCCTGAATTGAGGATTAGGTTGGAGCGCCCGTGTTACAACTTGTGGCGCATTTATGAAGCACGTTATCCCCTTGGTTTCCAGAAACCTCTGCGTTACAATCCAGAATGCACTAAGCTGAGTTAATTGACTTGAAGGTGTTGCATGGAGCGGCTGAGGTGCATGGAGAAGCTGTCGTGGTGGAGCAGAAGAAGACGCATTTGGTTCCTTCGTAATTTCTGATTACAATCGAAGCGTAGTCGTCGTTCGCGCAGCTTGCGATGCATTTCTTACCGTTTCCATCTATCAAAGGAGTGGCTCCAGAACAAGTTGCTGAACAAGTGCTCCCGCTTAAGTAAGTTCCGCTTGCGCACTCGCAATCAGTTGTTGAGGAGTATTTAAAGACGAATCCGGCGTTGCAAGTGCACGTTACCCCTCCATCAAGGGAAGAAGCGAACGATCCGCACGCGATCGTTTAAATTTTCCTCATTTATTGACAGTATAATTCACCATTTTGTTCGTAAATGTCTTGGCAAAAACCGCAGGAGCCGTTTTAAAGAACGGCCTCGTTCATGAGCGCGCACGATTCTGTGCACTATTATTTATTTGAGGACATTTTCATGGAGCAAAAACAGGACTAATTTACATTTGTGAAGTTTTGAGGGCAGTTAATGTTAAATGTGAAGATTAATTTGATTTGAAGGAGCATTCTTGTATCTGGAGTGGATAATTAAATATATTGGGGTTAAATGCAAGATTGGAAATAGAAGTAAATCATTAAATTAAGTTAAGTTTCAGATTTATTCACAAATTCTGTATCGACGTTCACAGTAACAGTATCTACGTACTGCTTTCAAAAGTCACCAAATGACGTTCTACAATGTTGTTTGAATAATTAAAATATCATGTGTATAAATACAATAATAATCAATAATATATCGGCTCACTCTTTTGGTACATCTCAAAAACATCCACTCAATAATCAATTATATCAATCACAGGAACATTTTAAAATAATATTTTCATGTGTTCCTATGTAGGAATCCATATTTTTAGTTCTAATTTCTTAAGATGTCATCAAATTATATCAATTCAGAAATGATACTATTATTTTATATGTTATCATGTTCTTAATAGGTTATTTAAAGTGGAAACACTGGCGTGCGAGAGACTATGTTTCGCTTTCGAAACTCTCAAAATGAAGTTTGTTTGTGCCGTCTGATATATTTATAATAAATATTATTTAAAAAGGTGCAAATAGTTATTAATATTGATATTAATATATATATCTCACTTAACTTTCGTTTATACTGGTTCAGTATCGTGTTCTAAACATTATATTCCTTTCTATCTTGTGATAAACGTAAAATAATTAATAATTTTGTTATATTTTTCCACTCCATTCAAAATGAGTTCCACAGAAAACGAGTTCAAGAATAATTTAACAGAAAACGCTCCAAATTTAATTAAAAACGCGCAAAATGAAATCTAAGTGAATTTAGATCCACTCCACCAAGTAACTGAATTGTAAATTCAAACTAATTTTAAATATTTTAGCTCATAAGGCATTTAGAACTTAAAAACGAGCTAAAAAATCACAAATCTAAATTTGTGTGATATGAAGATATTGGATATTGAACTGATTGCGCAATTCTCGTTTTTAACGGACCTTAACCTTAAAAACAACCAAATAAATAACCTGAACGCACTAAAGAACCTTAAAACACTACAAAATCTGAACTTAGGTTACAACAACATAGAAAATATTGATGCACTTTCTGGATTGACTGAAATAGTATGTTTAAACATCGAACACAACAAAATAAAACGCATCGAAGCGCTTAAAGACATAAAAATGCTACAAAATTTCAACGCTGACGTTAACTACATGTATAATATTTCAGTTCTTGCGAATAATACAGAATTAAACATCGTAAGTTTGCAACAAAATAATATTTTACGCCTTGACTCTATGACTTAAGACCTAAAACAGCTTGAATACATAAATTTAACATACAACCAAATATATGACGTCAAACCACTTATGTTTTTATGCGAAAATGAAATGTCAACATATGTTTTATTAAGATATAACAACATCTAAAATGTATAAATTCTAGACTATACTAAAGCACCTAATATACAAACAGATGACTAAAGAATTATAGATGAAGTATAATTTTTAATTATTGACTAACTACTAACCAACTAAGTTTTTGTAAATACTGATTTATTTGAAAAAACTAATAGTTAGCACTATTAATTTAATGAATAGGCTTTTAAAATAATTGGAGACATAAATATTAATTAAGCGTTTAAACCTGAATTTAATAAGTTTTAATAATTTGATTTTAGAATATTTTAGTTTTTAATATTTACACCATAACTTACAATAGAAGACGATTGTAGCTAAAAATAGTTTTTATCATTTGATCAAACAATGAATGCTGAAATACTATTATCCTTTAATCAAAAAATTTAAATATATTTAGGTGATACGAACTTAATAAAAATAATATTTTAAGTATGTTATCGATTATTAAGTATTATACCAATTAAAATAAATTAAATAAGAATGCGTGTATAAAATATCAAATATATTAAATGAATAATTTAAATGCAAGTGAATCGAATATAACTGATGTTAATATTTTGAGTAGTTTACAATAATTAATTGTTTTGAATCTCCAATATAACTAAATCACTGATATATCTCCACTATAGTATTTAGATAAACTTACAGAAGTAAATTTATCAAATAATTGTCTGACAAACTTAAAAATAATTTCTTAGTTATCTTAACTAAACTGTATTTATCTCAAAATAATATAATTAGCTTAGAATCATTAAAATATTTAGAAAAAATGAGTATTTTGTTAGTCGAAAATAATAATATAGATAATATCAGTTAAATTCCGATTACAATAACTGTATTAAAAGCTTCAAATAACAACTTAACTTGAACGTCTTTGCTAGTTAAAAAATATAGCTACAATACAACTTAACTCTAATTAAATTGAAAACATCATTTCATTATCTTAACTCAATAATCTTATAGAACTTAGGCTAGCTAACAACCATATTACAGATATCTCATGTTTAATTAATTTGCAATCACTATCTATATTAGATATTAGCAGAAATGTCATATTAGATATATTATTAGATATATCTGTAATTAAGAATTTAGCAAATCTAACACATTTATCAATAGCTCGAAATATAATCTATAAATTATGTGAATTCCACACCGCAAATAAACTAGAATATTTAGACGCTAGTTTTAATTAGATATAAGACATATCAACAGTTCATGTTTTAAATAGTCTAGAAAATCTATTACTGGAAGAAAACAATAAAATTGATAATAATAAATTAATAATAAAATTGAATTTTTAGACGGTTTATTAACTCTTTAAACGGCCATTAGGTCTGTCAGACCAACATTTCATCAGCGTGGAATTATTTTAACCATTTATTTTTAATACTTGACTTTCCGTAGGACTTCCCACAATATTTATTTTATAAAATAATGAGAGATTCACAAAGTTAACAAATTCTTAAATTTACACATTTATAATAACATGATATTTACATATAATCTAACTTACTATTAGATTACCACACCATTAACATGATCAACAATATCACCCAATGACCAAGGTGACTAAAATAACAGCCAATCAAAAAATACAACGTTAAATGCAAATTCTGGACGTGGTTCAAGTTACAATAGAACAGAAAATGTTTAATCTTCTAAAATATTGGGCTGTAAGATCGAAATTTTAAAAAGGTCAATGATCATATAAATGGAACACGGTTCTATATTGTTGACACCGGCTTGCGAAATTTTTGGAGTCAATTTGCATAACATTATTTTGCACTTCGCTTGCTATCGACCCGTTATTAATTCTCTAACTTTTAGACGAGGAAGTGGCCGTGCAGACTCGAGTCATTCAAATATGAGTTTTGATGTTATACCTCAATAAAAGCAGATTAACACATTGCAACCGTTATACTATTACAGTGGTGGGCCCTCGAAATGCTTTTTTGAATTAGGAAGAAGAATGAAGTTTATTATTTGAATCTTACTTATATCACTGCCCGGCTCAATAATGAGTGTGTTCTCCCTCCTCATCAATACACTCATTAACTCTATTTACTATTGATTTGTAAAGTGCTTCAATCACATCAAGGCCTGGTTGAGCCTTGGATAGCTGTGCTACAATAATTAACGTATATAACTCTGTATATACTTCAATAATAAGTTTCAACTTTACCTAACGTTGTATAATTTAACAATCAAGAAAATTGATTTCTCATTATGAAATGGAAGTGGAAGATCATAAGTAAAATAACTGTTGTTTTAGAGTAGCATCAATATATTATTTAATGCTGGGCCCGACTAACCCACTTGATTCCATTCTTCAAGAAACAAAAATGCATTCATTATTTGAATATTGAGAATGAAAGCGACTGTAACTACCTGAATTATAATTCTAATTAAGCGAAGTACCAATACTTCATCTTGAGCTCCCGGTTGAGATTGAAAGAAAAAGTCCTCCATTGTTTTTCGTGATTAAGAAATACCTAAAATCGTTCAGATTGACCTAGTTGAAGATGAACACCGAGGTCCTCTGCAGGTCCAGTGCTTGCGCTACTAGTTATAAATTACATATTGCGTCCGTATACCAATCATTGGATCCTCTTATTCTTTTCTCCAATCAGGCTTAACTACCATATATTTTCGAGATAAAATCTTTCATAAATTAGTTTTGTTGACTAAAACGTAGAAATTACACAGGGACATCTTAAACAAGTGATATAACTAGTTCAGATTGGTACAATATTTTATGAATTCATCCGTTGGACCCAGAAATGAAGAGAATACAAACGCTTCAGAACTGCCTAAGTTTGTTAAGTGAATTAGTTGACCTTCCCTAAACATCTTCTACCGCGTTTATTTTTGTCATTGCCGTCCTTTTATTGCATGTGGTAATTTCTATTTTTCCTTTTTGGAATATTAAATACCGACTTTGAATAGTCGATTATGGTCTAATACGATCGAAATCATATTTTTGGCCCTCTTGTGTTAATGAGTAGTTCATGAATAATCTCCAACTTGAGATTATTTATTGGAATTTGTCATCCGCATTAGAAGTGGCAAAATATTTTAATATATAATTACTCACATAGTAAACAAGAAAAAGCAATTCCACCTCCCATAACTGTAGCTAAATTGGTCAAAATTATAGTTGGAAGCTAGCAACGTCAATATTGACGTCCATATAATGTCTAATACGGGAAAATTGCACTTTAAAGGTCTTTAAACAAAAACGAAAACATCAAAATTGATTCTGCCATTTATGATGTGTAATTAAAAAGATAATATATAATTAATTTTTGAATTAATTGAAAATAGTTATCCATTCATTAATTACACTAAATTTACATGAAATTTACATGAAATGCAATTTATTAAAATCAGTGTGATAATAATAATTGTTGTATTATAATTGCGTGTGTGGCGTTTGATGCTGTAAGGCGGGTGATATGTGGTGTTGCAAAATATATTTATAATAATGTGAGAAGTCATTGTTTCAATTAACTATTATGCTTTGAATTTATAGTATACTTTATCAATCATTTTTAACCGTCAGCATGTTATCATTGTTTATTATTGACTTTTTTCATCATTAATGAAGTGAAATTTTACGCATTTTTCACGAAATACTTTTGAGAACTGAGCATCATATCATTCCATCTCACAAATGTGATGAACAAACTCTGTACTCATTGTATATACTAGGTCCCAATGTGTTAAAATCTGAATCTCCAAATGAAATAAAAATTTCCAAATTCTGAATTCTACATGAGTTTTGAACAAAAGTTGATTTCAATCAGGTTGAATACAATAAATAGCAACTCTAATTATCTGTAAATGAAGATGTGTCAGAAGACGTTCTCACTGTGACGACTTGTAGTAAAAGAGAAATGTTCTTCATTTTCTAAAATTCAAAGCCCGCTGGTGGTACGGCTGAGTTGAGTGATGGTAAGTCCTACTACGTTGGTATATACTAATACGACAACTTTGACCCACATCTACAGAGGGAATGCGTTTCTGAAACTATGCTTTTCTGTTTAAAGGGTTAAACTTGGTAAATTTATAAAACTTCAAATTTCATGGTAATAAAATATAATATACATTCCAAGAACTACATGTAAAACAGTACATTCCAAATATTAAATGTATAGAATAGTTAAATTTATGTAATTATAATATTTAAGATAATGATATTAAAGACATAAATATATTCAGATCGCTCAAAGCTCTTAATTTAAGAAATTGTGAAATAAGTAATATATCTCCAATAATAAAAATTTCGAAAAAATTAAATTATGAAATAAAATTAATTTCTATATAATCTTTAAATTTAAGCAACAATAAAATAATTGAAATTGAAAAAGTGTTTTTACTTAAAGATTTAACATTTTTAGATATAAGCAATAATTAAATAAGAAACATTCATAATATTTCATAGTTACATGATTTACTAAGAAATAATCCTATTTCAGATAATAGTGAAGTTGATTAATTGTTAGCGTCTTTTTTTATATACTTGACACACATTTTGACATGATTTTGAATATTCTAATATGATATTTATGCATTTGGTGATGGGGCACAAAATGATATCTAGCACACCACTCCATGAAAAATCATTAAATTTTACTGTTTTGGAATCAATATTATAGCTAAGTACTCAATAGTTGCATTAGTTTTCATTTATATTATTTTCAAACAACGATTTAATGATTTTGCTGAAGAATAAATAAATTTTTGTGTTCATATTGCATTAATGACTTGGTCACTATTTGAATTATGTTCATTTTTCATGGAGTGGTGTGCTAGATATCATTTTGTGCCCCATCACCAAATGCATAAATATCATATTAGAATGTTCAAAATCATGTCAAAATGCGTGTCAATATTTTTAAAAAAGACGCTAACAATTAACTGTATGGTTTATAATGTTTGTAAATGAGAAATATATAATCTGAAATCGCCAATTTATAAAATTAATAAGTCTTAAGAAACTTAGTATGAATTATTACATTAACACTTCAACTTTCGTCCAAATATAATATTTAGATTTAAGTAAATAATCTATATCCAATATTGATAGTTTATCTGAATTATTCCGTCTTAAATATTTAAACATTAGCTAAAATAAAATTGAAAATATTAATACAATATCAAATCTAAAATATATTCAATTTTTAGATATTAGTAATAATTTAATACAAAATATAGATAATATATCATTGATGAAAGATATTAGAGTGTGCAATGCATGTAACAATATTATAGTTAACATTGATAAATTATGTAATTTGAATAGCCTTCAATATTTTAACATATAAAATAATAGAATTGTTTGTGCAAATACGCTTAGTCACTTGGTTTCGATGTAAAAACGAAATTAAATAGAATAATTATTTGATATGGTTAATATTTTGTGTAATCTATAACAAATAGACAATGATAATAATATTTAACATTTGAATATTTAACATTTTATTTAGATTACGGTAAATATTAAACACATTTCCTTTTTGTTATAATACCTTAATTAAATTCAATAAAATATTTTTGATGAATGCGAAATTATAAGTTATTAGAAAGTAATAGACATATTTTCATTGGACTTAAGTTATAACTAACTTATAAATATTTAATTTATATAAAATTTTACATTTTTATACGAACTTAATATTAGTTCTAGGATACTCTAACTTGGGTGAGATATAATCTATTTTTAGAACAGATATGATAAATATTAATACATATAATATTAAGTGTTAGTGATAATGTGTTTCACCCATGTCAATTGTTCCTTAGTTCTAATTAAATTACTGAAATAGATGTAATTTCTAAATTGAAATATTTAAAATATCTTAATGCAAGTAATAACAAATTAACAAATATTTATCCTGTAACTGCATTATAACAAATTAGATATTTCTAATAACACAATTTATTGTATAGATGATTTATTTTCAAGCTATTTTCTGAAGAGTCTTGAGTATATAAATGCAAATAGCAATTATATAGAGTAAATATAAATCTAAAATTAAAATAATTGTTAAATATAAAATTAATTACGACTTAATAATTAAAAAATTTAGATTAAAAAAATATTGACTTCATTAAATGTTTTTCAAAACTTACTGTACTTCATTTAAGTTTAAATTAAATTTCTAGCATTGATGCTCTTTTAAACTGCAATAAGTTAAAAGAATTAAATTTATCTTTAAACAGAATAACTTCAATTGAGCCATTACGAAAATTAAAACACATCAAAGTTTTGAACCTCTAGTAAAATTATATTTATGATTTCGCTCCAATATAGAATCATAAATATTTTTGTAAATATTTAATTTAGTTTTAACTTGCACCAAAAGCTAATAAATGATGATTTCGTTTTAGGTCGGAAAGTGAATCGATATAATGTATGTAACGTATGTAATTTAAACATATATTTAATTATATTGGCTCTTAATAGTCAAATTACATTGATGTGATTAATTTAAGAGTGGAAAACACCATTTAATCATTTTTAGTTTATTTTAAATCATGTCCCACTCCCAATCATGTCCCATATAATGTTCATTTTGTCCGTTTAGTCTAGAATAATGCTGACTCCGACGTTGATTGACGGGTATGTGTCCGATTTGGCCGAGTGTCAGTCTGCCTTTATCTCTTCGAACTACATTAACGTGACGTCGATGAATAAGTCCGATTATGTGAACAGGACGCTCTTCACTGGTCAGTCGTCCAAGATGTACGTGGGCTGTTACGAGAACTACATGGGCTACACCTACGGCCAGGAGGGCAAGATCTTCTACCACGCCCACTTCTTCGAGAACTACACGGAGAAGGAGGAACAGTACGAAGAGGAGTACATAATGGACGTTGAGTACAAACTGAAGGCCCAAAACGGAGACAAAATCTCCTTCTTCAAGAACATCCTCGTTCTCAAAAGCTTGAACTAGGTTAAAATAAACCAAGTTCAGTTCGTTCAGAAACAAAGAATTATTGAAGCGGTGAGCATTAAAAACTTTGTTGGTAAACTTTAGTATTAATTCTATTAGAAGGGGGATGTAACGTATATGGTGTACAGTTAGAATAACATACTCACCATTTACGATTTAATGCAGAACAAAAGTGTTTTTGAACAAACATTCGAGGATATATAAATACTGGAGATAAAGTCTGAAAGCGCAAGCAACTACGTGATCACGAAGCAGAAAATGGACTTCATCACGTACGAAATCACAATAAGTAAAGAAGGAGCATTCGGCCTCAAATAAAAAGCAAGCCTTAAAGTATCCAGCATCCTGGACAAACTGGGACTCGTACTCGCAAATATCCCACTTGATCAACTGCTAAAATACAACAGAGTCAAACTATACGGTGAAGACTACATTGTGTTCTACAGCCCGTACAATAAACCGTTCTTGGCACGCGGAATGCTCCTCCTGTACTCAATCAAGGCAAGCCCAATTGAACGCCCAGTTCAAATCTACCTGAGCTCAAAAACACCAATCAGCGTTTACTCCAACTCAATGAACAAACTATACTTATTCGGACAAGTTGGAATCGGAAACGCATAAACGGGCTTCATTGATCTCGATGGACTCCTGAAAGCTCCAACAGTTCTTGAAGACACAACTAAATCCTGCTGGGCAATTAAAGAAAAAGTCAAAGTCGTTCAGCATTTGAATCAAACGCTCGAGGTTTCCCTCGCTGACAAAACAAAGTGCGATCCAGCTCCAGTTTAAATGCTATTCAAAGACTATTTCCAAGAATCAAAGATGATCTTTGATGGCCATACGTACAAAATTGATAGATATTCAAGCATTCAACAACTTGGATACGATATAATCGCAAACAACCTGGTGAACATAAACTCACAGAAGATGTTGATTTCTAAGTCAATTCTATCATACGTTGATGGACCAACTTCATGTTACAACAATGCATAAGTGGTAACTCTTTCTTTAAGCGAAAATAGGCTTTCTCTTGGCGTGTCTATTTCAGAAGCTGAGCTGGCAGTTTGTGCAATGGATCAGCCAGATATATAAGTCTTCTTCACCTACAACGAGCAGAAAATAACGAAAGTGTTAGAGCAATAATCTCAAACTAATCCTCTGAATGGTTCCACTTATGGAGTTCTATTCGATCCGGACACCATGCCCAGCTTGAATGGTGAGATTGAAATGATACTTCAGGTAACATCTTATTCTCCATCTGGATACGTGTTTAGTGCAGTGAACATAACTAAGAAGGTAAAAACTTCGATTGCGAATTGTTTCTCTCTTTCTGAGTACGTTAAAATTACTTACTCTGGTTCAGCCACTCAAGTTCAGCTTTAAGATTTGTTCCCGAACAAGTTCGCGCGTCCGTGTTACAAGGATTTCAACTTCGGCTAGTTTGATTTAGCATACACGTTCCACGATGTAAATTACAAGTACAAGAAGCAGGATTTGCAGTTGGTTAACGGAATTCCCTCAAAGTATCAGGATTTGGATTTGAACTTGTTCAATTTCACGGCAGCCAATTTGAACACTGGTGCGTTTTAGATGGATTTATACCAGGGGTTGATAAAACTCTAGAAGTGCCCAGAGCTTGATGGGGTGGTGTATGTGTACGTACAGAACAACAAAGTTACTCTCAACTGGGAGTAAACAAGTAAGTGCGCTTACGTTAACATCTCAAAGGATATTCCAGCGCAGAACGTGAGCATCGTCGACTCCAAGGGCAAGGCGCGTTGTAGTTTCGTTGCCACTGGCGATTACACCTACGAAAGCCAGTGCAGCGTAAGCCAATACGAGCAATTCAAGTTTATTTACTTAATCGACGACAAGCAGCAAACCAAGACCAGGAACATCCAAATTGTAAACCTTGACCTCAAGAAATCAATCTGGCTCACCTATTTATTAGCAATTGTGTGTCCAATATCCTCACTTTATTTAATCGCCACCATAATCTATCTTATCATCAGCTTTAACAGGAAAGAAGTTCGTCGAAATTCCTGCGATCATGAGCTTATTATGAGGTTCTTAGAATCTTCTTTATTTCTTGGTCTTGGGTTCAATCCTAAGCAACAGTTATAATTCTCTGTATTTCAACTTACTGCATTCAACATATTTTATATGTTTATATTTATATGAATTCCACTTCGTGTCTTTTCATTAATGGATCCTGCGTAGTTATCAAACTCGGACTTTGAAGTTATTGCTGATTATTCCAACAAGCCAATAACAAAACTCATACAGAAAGTTAACTTGGAGCCTGATTTTAAGAAGGAATTCTTGAGGCAACCTATTATTAAAACATTTAATCCAAATCGTTTTGTTAACCCTCATATTAACTAATTTTCGATATAGGAAGTAGATAATTTGGTATTTAAAGGAATTCCAAGCGGATATATAAAAGGATGATGTTAATCCGGAAACAGATTTGTGGTTACTTCTATTTGAATCTCGAACTCAAGCAATAGAAATTTTAAAAGCAAAGACCACAATACGCAATAAAGCAGCTGTGGAGAATCAATTTGCTTGCTGTTTTAATGATTTACACAACATGATCAAACCTAAGGAGAAGATTAATGAATAACCTACTGTTAATTGCGAGCTTGATCTAAAATAATAAATTATCCCTTGCCTATTTCGCGTCACAGCTTGAATTTGGCCGTTTAGTGACTATATTAACCAAGAACAAATATTTAATAACTTCATTGGTTAGAGTGGAATATTCTCAACAATACTTAAATGAAAAATTACCGTTATATTTTTAAGCTCGTGAATTTTATACGTTGGCACGGTTATGAATAATAAGATTCAAAATAATAAATTCCAGCTAGACCTAGGACATTTTAAAGTAAAAATAGATTAGAAATGATTACGTATATATAATCTTAGTTGAATGTAAATGATTATAATGATGAAGAATTAACCAAGATTTGTGAAACAATAAATATAATAAATAAAAAATATAAAATAACCACTCCATCGAGAATTATCAGAAAGAGAAACAAAGGATGTAAAGAAGGAAGAAAGTGACATTATATAATTATATTTATTGCCATCATCGCCGCACGTTTTCCTACTAACCCCTTCCTTCAGCTTTAAATAGAAAGGGTACGTTTACACGGCCATTCCAAGCGAAACGGAACCGGTAGTTGAGACTGAGGAGATTAAAACGGACTTTTTGAACGAATTCCAAGAAGCACCGAAAACGAAAGAAAACGATAAAAAGAAGAAGAAACAAAAGAGCAAAGAAATCGATGAAATGCTCCCGACGATTCCAGCGCCGAAGAAGAAATGAGGAATTGATTTATAATTGATTCAAATTGTTAGAGTGGGCTTTCTAATTTTTGCATTAATAAGTATTGAACTTTTAATGGACCGGGTTAATTTGGGTTTTTGTTTTCTATAGTTCTAAAAAATTATATATTGTTATATTATTATTTTATTGTTTTTTAATTCATGGTAACTCGGCAATTCAGTTTTTTCAATTTTAGATCTAGGCTACAAAAATTTGGTGTCAGAACTTGGTCATAAGTTACGTTGCCCCATTTTCATACCGAATGGAAATAGTTTAAATTTTTCGAATTTATGAGTTGTGAATCTCAACAAATATTCAACAAACTAAATAATATAGTTTAAATTAATGATACTATATTGGTAACTATTAATTTACCTACATTGAGCTGACTGAAAACTAGTTTGTGTAAATCATAAATGAGTATTTGAATTACACAAATACTCAAGTAAATAAACTATTAAGTCATAATCAATATAGTTATGTACTATCTTAAAATAATATTCAGTTAACTTCTAATTAGCTTCTTCAAGATCAAAAATATTAATTATAATTAATATTGTATTTCGCAGTAATAGATGCAAGTGATATTAACAACAGTAGTATTAATACAAATTGATGTGTTATGTATAATATAATGATACAAATGCTTGTAGTATTCTAGTTGTTCATAATTTTAGTGATCAAAATTTCGACTCTGTATTTGCTGGATATTGAGTGAAATTAAAAAATAAACTATATATAACATCTCACTAATACATATATCATTGGTTTGCTTCTATATTCTATGTTAATTTTTTGATAATCCTCTGGTCCTTTAAAGATTAAATAAGTTAGCGTATATATATATATATATATATATATATATATATATATATATATATATATATATATATGATATCTCACTTCCTCGAGACGGCACAAACGAACGATATTGAGACTTTCGAAAGTAAAACATAGGCTCTCGCACGCCAGTGTTTCCACTTTCAACCCGTCATTTATGCCCACTCAGTAAAGACCTTTATATCTTTTTGAGACCCATACTATTACATTTCTCCATCGAATCTCCGAATTGTTACATCAATGAGCACAATGTTCAATTGCGGTTCACTAAGTTCAATCGCTGTTCGAATAGTTACATCAATACAATGGGTCTAAAAAGATTTGAATGTAACTTAGTGGGTTCGACTATAGATTCTGATTTTCAATTTGATAGTGACATTATATATTTTATTATGTTATATTAAATAACTTATATATCAAATATATAATAAACTATAAATAATATGTAGTATATTATTTTGGCAAAAATATAGTTGACCTAATATATAATGCTAAATAGTATGTTATTCATAACATACGCTCTTTGAGTTATGTTGTGTAACTATTTGTATGTTATTTACATTTCATTTTTTATCATATTGACTTCATGTATTTATAATTAGTCGCTGTTATGTGCTATATACAATTATATTAGGCAATTGTTACTATATTTCAACTCAAACCTAAGTTGACCCAATCCTTTATTTATGTTTACTATATAATCATAACAGATGTAAACAACACCCTACGAATTATGTCATTTACCACTCCACATCACTTGAAATATGTCCTCCAACAATTTTATCAAAATCGACCAAGAAGCTTGCATCGGATGTGGTGCCTGCCTCAGCTCCTGCCCACAGGAAGCTCTCGAATTCAACGGTGACGGTAAGTCTGCCTTGATCGCTCCAAACAAGTGCGACGGACAAGGTATGTGCATTGACGCCTGCCCAGTTCAAGCTATCTCCAAGCAGTGATTTCATATTTACCAATTATATTCATAACAAAGATTATAGCTACCACTTAGACATTTTAATATTATAGCTTGGTTGTTATTAAATTTTAAGATATATCACAAATGAAATATTTAATGATTATAATAGTTATTAAAGAATATAATTTTAGTAGAAATGCAAGCAATCTGAGTAATAGTAATAATTGCAATAATTGAAAACGAAATTAAATAAATATTTACTGTGATATTGGTTCCCAATGTATTATATATTATATATCAGTTTTTAGAGCTATATTATCACCATTCAACTATGTTTTCTTCGCTTTCTTCCTCTGATTCAATATCTTCCTCATTTAGCTCTTCGTTTTCTTCTTACAACTGTTCGTTATCTTACTCATTCTCATCTTCTCCTTCTTCAATGTCTTCTTCAGTTTCTTCCTCTTCTTCTTATTCTTCAGTTTCCTCTTCTTCCCTCTCCTCAATTGTTTCCTCTTCAGATTACTCCTCATTGTCTTCATTTTCTACATATAACTCCTCTTCTTCCTCTTTGGAATCTTCTTCTTCTTCTTATTCATTTAATTCTTCTTCTTCAAGGCTATTTAATAATTCTTATTACTTTTGTGAATTTATATTATCTTATAGTTTATTTTCCAGTTATTTGTGGCTTTTATGATGTGTCTTTGATTTCTTCTTTGTAATTAGTACAGATTGCCTCATTTAAAGTGTGCCAAAATAACATTAGTTTTTATAATACATATTCGATTTTTCAATATTCACTCCACTATAAAGCAAAACTCATCAGTCAGCCATAACAAACTCAAGTGACTTGTTCTAACAATCAGTAAATTCATCCAATTATTCAATATTTTTAAACAAAAGTAGTTATTTATGTGCATTATTCAGATTATAATAAAAACTAAATTTGTGACAACTACATGGTACAAACAACGACGAAGACTGTTAAAAGTGGCTACTTTCAAGGTTCTTGGATGTCATTGACAAAATAGATCCTTGTTATCAGCTCAGCACTTTAAACCAGGAGATTTTATATTTCGCAACCGATTAAGCAATGCCAGCATTTCAAGAATGGAATGCAGCGAGTTCGCTGAAACGAAAAGCGACCAAAAGAACCCGTCGCTGATCACACCAATCAAACCAAACAATGCATGTATTCCAGCTATGTTTTGTTTCAGCTCTAACGTCGGACGCCGAGCCTAAATGTTCATAATATTACAGATAGATTCTGATTTCGGGCTGTTTTGGTCGTTTATAATTTATTTTAGCTTTCAATTAGCTTAAAATTGACCTCAATAAATCAGCGCCAACCTATTGGTACAATGTATTTTGTATACTATTTACTAATCACTTGCTATTAGATTCTTATTGCACTGGAATATCTGGGTTTCGATTGTCAGAGAAAGAGCGCTATATTCTACTAAGTTCTGTTACATCGGTATAAAATAGTCTATTCTTCATCTTGTACTCACGACAACGCACTTCAATCCAAACTATGACACAAAAACGCTCCTATAATCCAGTCTCGGAATAATATGTCACTATTATTATCATCTTCATTTAATTGAGTTTGCACTTGAACTTACAATATTGGTTTGGATTTCCACAAGGAATCATTACACATATCTTTGGAATGATATGTTGAATTTGGGGAATTGCGTGCCTATAGAAACATATTAATTTGATAGTATATAGTCGAACCCACTAAGTTACATTCAAATCTTTTTGAGACCCATACTATTACATTTCTCCATCGAATCTCCGAATTGTTACATCAATGAGCACAATGTTCAATTGCGGTTCACTAAGTTCAATCGCTGTTCGAATAGTTACATCAATACAATGGGTCTAAAAAGATTTGAATGTAACTTAGTGGGTTCGACTATAGATTCTGATTTTCAATTTGATAGTGACATTATATATTTTATTATGTTATATTAAATAACTTATATATCAAATATATAATAAACTATAAATAATATGTAGTATATTATTTTGGCAAAAATATAGTTGACCTAATATATAATGCTAAATAGTATGTTATTCATAACATACGCTCTTTGAGTTATGTTGTGTAACTATTTGTATGTTATTTACATTTCATTTTTTATCATATTGACTTCATGTATTTATAATTAGTCGCTGTTATGTGCTATATACAATTATATTAGGCAATTGTTACTATATTTCAACTCAAACCTAAGTTGACCCAATCCTTTATTTATGTTTACTATATAATCATAACAGATGTAAACAACACCCTACGAATTATGTCATTTACCACTCCACATCACTTGAAATATGTCCTCCAACAATTTTATCAAAATCGACCAAGAAGCTTGCATCGGATGTGGTGCCTGCCTCAGCTCCTGCCCACAGGAAGCTCTCGAATTCAACGGTGACGGTAAGTCTGCCTTGATCGCTCCAAACAAGTGCGACGGACAAGGTATGTGCATTGACGCCTGCCCAGTTCAAGCTATCTCCAAGCAGTGATTTCATATTTACCAATTATATTCATAACAAAGATTATAGCTACCACTTAGACATTTTAATATTATAGCTTGGTTGTTATTAAATTTTAAGATATATCACAAATGAAATATTTAATGATTATAATAGTTATTAAAGAATATAATTTTAGTAGAAATGCAAGCAATCTGAGTAATAGTAATAATTGCAATAATTGAAAACGAAATTAAATAAATATTTACTGTGATATTGGTTCCCAATGTATTATATATTATATATCAGTTTTTAGAGCTATATTATCACCATTCAACTATGTTTTCTTCGCTTTCTTCCTCTGATTCAATATCTTCCTCATTTAGCTCTTCGTTTTCTTCTTACAACTGTTCGTTATCTTACTCATTCTCATCTTCTCCTTCTTCAATGTCTTCTTCAGTTTCTTCCTCTTCTTCTTATTCTTCAGTTTCCTCTTCTTCCCTCTCCTCAATTGTTTCCTCTTCAGATTACTCCTCATTGTCTTCATTTTCTACATATAATTCCTCTTCTTCCTCTTTGGAATCTTCTTCTTCTTCTTATTCATTTAATTCTTCTTCTTCAAGGCTATTTAATAATTCTTATTACTTTTGTGAATTTATATTATCTTATAGTTTATTTTCCAGTTATTTGTGGCTTTTATGATGTGTCTTTGATTTCTTCTTTGTAATTAGTACAGATTGCCTCATTTAAAGTGTGCCAAAATAACATTAGTTTTTATAATACATATTCGATTTTTCAATATTCACTCCACTATAAAGCAAAACTCATCAGTCAGCCATAACAAACTCAAGTGACTTGTTCTAACAATCAGTAAATTCATCCAATTATTCAATATTTTTAAACAAAAGTAGTTATTTATGTGCATTATTCAGATTATAATAAAAACTAAATTTGTGACAACTACATGGTACAAACAACGACGAAGACTGTTAAAAGTGGCTACTTTCAAGGTTCTTGGATGTCATTGACAAAATAGATCCTTGTTATCAGCTCAGCACTTTAAACCAGGAGATTTTATATTTCGCAACCGATTAAGCAATGCCAGCATTTCAAGAATGGAATGCAGCGAGTTCGCTGAAACGAAAAGCGACCAAAAGAACCCGTCGCTGATCACACCAATCAAACCAAACAATGCATGTATTCCAGCTATGTTTTGTTTCAGCTCTAACGTCGGACGCCGAGCCTAAATGTTCATAATATTACAGATAGATTCTGATTTCGGGCTGTTTTGGTCGTTTATAATTTATTTTAGCTTTCAATTAGCTTAAAATTGACCTCAATAAATCAGCGCCAACCTATTGGTACAATGTATTTTGTATACTATTTACTAATCACTTGCTATTAGATTCTTATTGCACTGGAATATCTGGGTTTCGATTGTCAGAGAAAGAGCGCTATATTCTACTAAGTTCTGTTACATCGGTATAAAATAGTCTATTCTTCATCTTGTACTCACGACAACGCACTTCAATCCAAACTATGACACAAAAACGCTCCTATAATCCAGTCTCGGAATAATATGTCACTATTATTATCATCTTCATTTAATTGAGTTTGCACTTGAACTTACAATATTGGTTTGGATTTCCACAAGGAATCATTACACATATCTTTGGAATGATATGTTGAATTTGGGGAATTGCGTGCCTATAGAAACATATTAATTTGATAGTATATAGTCGAACCCACTAAGTTACATTCAAATCTTTTTGAGACCCATACTATTACATTTCTCCATCGAATCTCCGAATTGTTACATCAATGAGCACAATGTTCAATTGCGGTTCACTAAGTTCAATCGCTGTTCGAATAGTTACATCAATACAATGGGTCTAAAAAGATTTGAATGTAACTTAGTGGGTTCGACTATAGATTCTGATTTTCAATTTGATAGTGACATTATATATTTTATTATGTTAAATATCAAATAGTTATGTTTTAATATCATTTTCGATAAAATAATACATTTAACTTATTAAATGAAACTATTTATTACTAATATATTATTTAGGCAGGTGCAGACACAAATATTGTTCAATAATTATGAAAATGATATTGATTACTGATGATTACTGTATTCTGTTAAAGTGGGGTTGAGGTTCATCCCTGTTAAAGGGGGGTTACTCGCTTCCTAGACCACTTTTTCTGATTTCCGGCAGTTCGTAGGGTCTAAGCTATCATAATTGATTTGAAATAGATTTAATTTCAAAATAATACAGATATTAAGTAATTGTATATATTTTACATAATTATATTAAATTTCCACTCCAGTCATAAAGAAATATTTACAAGTATTAATACATTATAATATATTTTAAATGTACTAATCTTCAATATTATATAATGGATCTAACTAAATTTAATAATTATAATATTTAATCGAAAATACTTTACTATTGTAGCAATATTTATGAATATTAAAACAATATAAATATGTAATATTTAAGTAAATATAAATAATATTGAATTTAATTTTGTTAACACAAAAACTTTCACTGTCCGTTCCCGTCCGTCATTTGAACGATTAAAACGCCCAAAAGTTTCAGTTAAAAACTCAGGACGAAGGAAGGGGTTAGTAGGAAAACGTGCGGCGATGATGGCAATAAATATAATTATATAATGTCACTTTCTTCCTTCTTTACATCCTTTGTTTCTCTTTCTGATAATTCTCGATGGAGTGGTTATTTTATATTTTTTATTTATTATATTTATTGTTTCACAAATCTTGGTTAATTCTTCATCATTATAATCATTTACATTCAACTAAGATTATATATACGTAATCATTTCTAATCTATTTTTACTTTAAAATGTCCTAGGTCTAGCTGGAATTTATTATTTTGAATCTTATTATTCATAACCGTGCCAACGTATAAAATTCACGAGCTTAAAAATATAACGGTAATTTTTCATTTAAGTATTGTTGAGAATATTCCACTCTAACCAATGAAGTTATTAAATATTTGTTCTTGGTTAATATAGTCACTAAACGGCCAAATTCAAGCTGTGACGCGAAATAGGCAAGGGATAATTTATTATTTTAGATCAAGCTCGCAATTAACAGTAGGTTATTCATTAATCTTCTCCTTAGGTTTGATCATGTTGTGTAAATCATTAAAACAGCAAGCAAATTGATTCTCCACAGCTGCTTTATTGCGTATTGTGGTCTTTGCTTTTAAAATTTCTATTGCTTGAGTTCGAGATTCAAATAGAAGTAACCACAAATCTGTTTCCGGATTAACATCATCCTTTTATATATCCGCTTGGAATTCCTTTAAATACCAAATTATCTACTTCCTATATCGAAAATTAGTTAATATGAGGGTTAACAAAACGATTTGGATTAAATGTTTTAATAATAGGTTGCCTCAAGAATTCCTTCTTAAAATCAGGCTCCAAGTTAACTTTCTGTATGAGTTTTGTTATTGGCTTGTTGGAATAATCAGCAATAACTTCAAAGTCCGAGTTTGATAACTACGCAGGATCCATTAATGAAAAGACACGAAGTGGAATTCATATAAATATAAACATATAAAATATGTTGAATGCAGTAAGTTGAAATACAGAGAATTATAACTGTTGCTTAGGATTGAACCCAAGACCAAGAAATAAAGAAGATTCTAAGAACCTCATAATAAGCTCATGATCGCAGGAATTTCGACGAACTTCTTTCCTGCTCAGGACCATTTTTCTCTCATCATTATAAATTTATATTTTCTTTTAATATTATTTATTTAAACAAACATATTTTTGTTTATTTATGTGAACATTTTATAGTGCGTTTTGGATCGTTCTAATAGTTTAGATCCGTTTTCCGATTTCCAGTATGGAGTGGGAAGGAACTTACTAATCGAACATGAACAAATTTTGAACTGGATTTTGGTTAGGATGAAATTTTAAGAGAGCTCAAGTGTTTCAAGATGAAGGGGTGGAACGTGCGTGAGGTTGTTTAAGGTCGCGTAGAGGGATTTAAGGTGCAAATGAGCGACCGGGAACAAATCGGTCACTTTGTTCCCAATCAATGACAAATGAGATAAATTAGAGAGAAAACGCAACGGACAAATGGCTGTTACCAAATTGAAGGAGAAATCGAGCACCTACAAGTTAATTAAGGATTAAATCGGCTTAATGGAGGTTAAATGATTCTATGATATATTCAACTGCTCCAAATTGACTAGACAAGAGATAAAATCAATTGCCTACAAATTTAAATTTGAAACGTTAAGGGACCTCAAAAAAGTTAAAGATGATAAGTTAAATGGCTTCTAATTTAAGGTAATTACGGGCATATTATACATAATACAGTATCTAACATACTATTGCTATGTGTATATTCTCTTGGGCTCAAGTGGTGGTTGTTTTTCTTCAAAAAATAGCCTTTGTTCACGATTGCTAAGCGATTATATTGGTGATATTGACGTATAATCATATCTGTCAAAACTTATATTCTAATTAAGGTTTAAGTTGGATATATTTTTAAATTTTGGAAGAACTTCCAAAAAATTTGAATTATCTTGCGTAATAAACAACTTGATGAGATTAGGAAGATGCTTTAACACACTGATATCAACAACCTTCGTGTTTTGAATATTTAATGTTTTAAGATTCTTAAGGTCCTTTAAAGCACTGATTTTTAAAACTTTGTTGTGAGATACGTTCAAATAAGTTAAGTTTACTAGATTCTATAAAGCTTTTATACATGAAATTTTGTTTTAAGAGACATCAAGTTTCATTAGATTTAAGTTTCCCTTCAGTGGAGACAAATCCGAGATCTAATTATTTGATAGATTAATGTAAAATATGTTTTAAAGTCTAGACAGGATCTTCAAGTCTATTATTGACATTTTCATAAACAATATCTGGGATATATGTTAAACGTGTTACAAATCTATATAATCTTAAAAACTTGGCGTAATCTCATCTAGTTTAGTTTGCATTATTGTGGTTAGATCTTTTTGTGTTTCAATTTAAAATACCTGACCGTTCTGCAGTGTTTCTATTAAAATAGTTTGTTCTAATGTGAATGTCTTCGTATTCATTGGAGTGAAATAGAAAAATTATTTTAATATTCGATTAGTAAGAATAAAAACGTGATATTTAAAAGAATTTTACAGCAAATAATAGAAGTTTGAAACTTTCAAAGTTGAACTTCCGTTTACTAATAGTTAGAATTACTGATTGGCAAACAAATTTTCTAGCTTCTACATTAAGGTGCTTTTTAGATTATGGTAATCATAATTATGGTAATCATAATAAATAATATTAAATAAATTTAAATAATATAAATAACAGACAAACTCAACAATCAACTATCTGATCAACTTTATCTTTTAAATCTATATTATCTACTCCATAATTCGGGCCGTATTACTTATTTTTTGTCAAAACTCCTATAGGACAAAAAACAACGCATTCATGTCCACCATCACACATATTTGTTAATTTAATACTTGATTTTCCTTCCGCATTGAACTCAAGCGCATCATGAGGGCATGCAGTTATACACCCTCCACAACCAACACAAGCTTTTTAATCTATTGTAATATATTTGTTTGATGTCATGTTTACTCTGGTGTGGAAATAAACAACTCAATATTTAAGAAAAAGTAACTTTTTACTTACAAATTTGTTTAAACTGTTTAAAGTGTTTAAATACAGTTTTTCAATAGATCAAAAATACGCAATTAATTTATAGCTGATGAAGTTGGAATGTCTTACAAAGAATGGGAGGAAATACATTCAAGTGTTTGTTATGGTCATATTTAAACAATATTAGATCAACCTGAAGAAGAAATTGATACAAATAATGACGGTATTGAATCTGATGAAGAAGGATCTGAAGACTCCGACTATGAATATGACGAAGATGAACTAGAAGAACTAAACAAAATATTTAATGATCATGAAGAATAAGTTCTGAGCTAAAATAAACCAAAAGAAACTAAAGTTCGAAAATCTGTATCTAGAGTTTAAGATTTTATGTTACGGTTATAACACTAGTTTCGAGAGATATATGCCAAATATCCAGATTATTTTATGGGTAAAAATCTAGTAATTGATGAATAACTTATCAAATTTGCAGGTAGAATATTCTTTTTATAGTATAATCCTGCTAAACCAGCAAAAAGAGGAATACTTGTAAGAGCTTGCGTGGACACATATACAAATTTTATATTATCAATGGATTTATACGCAGCTTCGTAAACAGTACCTAAATGTGAAACAAAAACTCTTGATGTTATTAAAAGACTTATTGATTTTCCAAAATAGCCTGCATCCACATTATTTTGTGATAATTATTAAGGTACAATTGACGTAGTTGAATATATTCAATCAATAGGGCTAGAATATGTTGGAACTTTTAGACCAAGTCGACTTGGTAAAGAATTATCATAGAATTTGGAGAAGTTGAAATTGAATTAAGTTGTTCAATATCCAGTGTTTAAAGAAGTAAAACTAAAGAAATAGACTAAATATGTTCTAGTTAAAGATGTAAACGTCCTTTAATGCAAAATCAAAAAATACGGTAATGCAAAAAGTAGAAAACATTAACCATGATCTATACAAAATCGAAGTTTGTGAAATAACCCTGTTAAATGTATGAATTTGTAAGTTCTCGTGGTATTCCCAGAGAATAGCCAGAAATAGTTCGTTACTACAATAATAATTATAAAGGAGTAGATTATGTAGATCAACTTACAAAAAATATTAGGTATCCAGGACGATGCACTCGTTGGACCACGAGGACGTTTATTTATTTTATGTAAGTAATATTAGTTAATGGGTTTTCATTGATGAAATTATTACATCCAGAATATAAAGAAATTAAAATAACGGATTATGTGGAAAGCATAATTGATTAAATGAAAATTAACCTAATAAAATATGATATAAAAGTTACGCCGCGGAAAATTGAATAATGCAGTCAACCAGTAGTAAGCCCCATGAAGCCAGTTGTAGAGGCATATTAACACTGTCATGTATTAACAAAAGTAAATAAGCTATGTGTAGGTTGCAATTAATGTAATAGCAGATATGTGTGTTCATGCAAAGGATATCATTTGTGTCCAGAGTGTTATTAAACACATATATATGAACAAAAAGATATAAGATCTTATACACACAATATGAAAAAATGAATAAAGTGATTTAAAATAAGAATAATATGTTTAAATATATATTGAACACAAAAATAGTGATTTACCTATTAAATTGTTGAAGTCGATTTCAATAAATTTGATAATTATTTGCGAAGTGGAAATCGTCAACAGCATTACATTATTTCGTTCCAACAAAATTAATAACATAAAATAAACCTCTCAATGTGAATTCTCACCAACCACAATTATAGATAAACCGTTGTTCAATTAACACACCGCGCGGTATAAAGAGTTATCCACTTTGGGATTGTAATTACTTGAATCTTTTATTGAATTTGATGTTTTCATAGTTACCTTTTTACAATAGTATTTGTTATTCTTTATCTTAATGATTAATATCAACATTATTTCTTTTGGTATATTTTATCTTTTAACTAAATATTTATTTCTATTTTTATTTATTATCCAAAAGATAAGCATCGGTTAGATAGTTGTTAGAAAGCTCAATAACGTGCAAATTCAAATGTAATAAAGGAGAAACAAACATAATGTGGTTAAAAGTAGCGTATAGCTCCTTTAAACTACGCAAATAATTAAGTGGGAATATGTCAACTATATTATTGCTTATCATTGCAATATGAGTTAAAGAAAACGCAATATTGAGATGTCAACAACTATATTAAATGAGAAATCTAAGTATTTAAGATTTATAAGGTATAATAGGGGTGTAATATCTACAATGCCGTTCTCAGACACATTTAACTATCTCAAGTACATTAAAATATTTTATAATTTAGATATAATCTATAAATCAACATGATTTTTATTCGTGAGAATAACTTTATTTATTAATTATATGTTGTATTTGCTAGTAAATATGTCTCAAGTAGAATCATTATAATAATTACACAATAAATTATTTAGAGCTTTGTTCATTTGAGGAGTGAAATAATAATAATAATACTAATTAATATTTATCAGAATTTTTTGTTAATTCTTAAATATTTTTAAATTTTAACTTATCTATACTGATCCAAGATTTATTACACAAAACACAAACTAATCTCAATATCATATCTTCTAGGATTGTCTCTTTAAATAACATTCTCAAACAACCTTCGTTAGTTCGGCACTTGAACTAATAGTAATATCGACCACTGACGTTATCTTTGTAACTATCTTTGGGCTGGTATGAAGCTTAGGACTAGCGTATTAGCGTATCAACGCGTAGTGCTCTCTATTCTAAGTTTAGGGCGATGTCATAACTATTATATGAATATTATCCGTTCGGTTTAAATGTCATAATAAATATGTATAGATATTATATAATAAATATATAATATTAGATATTATTAGTGCGTTTTTAATATAAAAATATTAAAAATATTACATATTATAAATACCAATGTACAATTATAATAATTATTACTCTATATTATTTAGTTTGACAAGTGTACTATTAAAAAATATCGAATATTACATTTTTTATTTTATTTAATTTTTACTATTTTATGATATTGAATGAATAAAAATCATTTTGTTTGTTATTTTAAAATTTGGTTTACATACGTATTTAAAATGTATCTAAACTTACACAAATCATTTGTGTTAAAATAAGTATTAGTTTATCATTTTAACAAATAATTTCACTTCAAATGCAGTTTGTGTAAATACTAATGATTAGCTCTTCCTCGTCCTTTTCCGAGTGCTTCTCCGCGTTTAGTTACATCCAAGGCAACTCAATAACGTATGAGCTGGTGCTACACCTAGTTCCCTTCGAGAGGCTGAACCAAATCACAGACCAGAACTTGTGCCAAATTTACTTACCTGGTAAGACCGTCATCGCAAAGCTCCACTTCGACGACATCTCTTTCCCGGAAGTCGGGTCTGAAATTTCCTTCACCTACGAATTCAACGTCCCCATAACCGTGAAGTTCTCTCTTAGTGAGACAGACTACTCGCACATCTACTCCAAGCAGAACGCGATGTACGAGCTCTGGTACGACGTAAACCTGGTGAACATCAACGGCTCTGTGAACACGATCGAACACACGAAGTTCAACGGCACCGGCTGCTATTCGTACATCGAACTCGTTTACGATATTCACGGAGACATCCAGATTAGTGTGGAGCCGAATGACTGTCAGATTCAACTAGACTCCAGCTCCGAAGTGTATCTGGAGTACTTCAACGGAAAGCACAATGAATAAATACGAATTACACCCTGCACTATCAACTGTGATGCAGACGAGTACAAAGAAACTAGCGATTTCAAGCAGAACATGAAGTACTTCATCAAAAAATCAAGCACTAATGAAGAGCAACTTGACTTCTTTTTCAAAAGTTTCGTTAATAATAGACGCATCCCGATGTACTTCTGCATCAAGTACAACATAAATGGTGTTTTCATGACCATAACTGAGCTTATTTACTACGCTTTTGCTGCTGATCCGTTTGAATGTACAACTGACGAGCTATTTTTCTTGGCTTCAACTCTTAATCCGCTGTATTTGTTCATTCAGTACAGATATTCATAGCCGAATAAGTTGAACTGCCATATGGCGGGCGTTACCAAGGTAGTTATAGATGTAAACGTGTACGATAACACCAGGAGCTTCAGAGGTGTTAAGCAGTTCTCTTTAGAAAACTTCAACTAAGACATTGGAGTAATTTTTGAACACAATGATGTTTTAGATGATCTGCGAGACAATTATAACTTTGAAGAGTCCAAAAGCATCGTTGCTGTTTCGTTTCTGAATGACCAAAACGAAATCGTTTGGGAGTCCATTCGCATGGACATGGCCTACATCGGCTGTGTTACCAAAGCGGTTCTACACCTGTATGATAACCAGACGTGCTTGAGATACTAACTTGACAGTAATACAATCTGTACTGGCCAATTCCTCAAACCGACTTCTACGAACACACTCGGCATTTTCTACAAGGAGAGCAGCCAAATACACTCGCTGGGCTACTATGAGTTCCACTACGCGATCAACTACACCCAGCTCGACCAAAGCGTCTGCTTCGTGTGCGACGAGTTCGTCGAGAGCGATAGCTACGCGATGCCCACCTGCCATGAAAACCAGAAGCTGACGAAGGAGAAACTGAAGACCGCCCAGATCGGGTTCGGAATCATCTCCAAGTACGAGTCAATTATCCTCACCACTGTGGTCTCCGAGTACTACGGAGTCTTCATGCCGCTCGCAGCGGTATCTGCGGTGGTTCTGACAGGTACAATGATCGCGATCGCTTGCTTCATCCGCAGCTTTACGAAGTGATTCAAAAATTAATACTTTTTAAAATTGGAGCGAATAATAGTTTTAATCGTATACCACGCAATATTTTGTGTATCACTCCAAATGAGTGACTATCCATTTTAGGAGTCTGACTCCGACGAAAACGAGAACACTGACCTGAGCCAGTCCCCTGGCCTGGCGCTCACAGTGCAGAACCCGCACGACACGTTGAACCTGTATAACACGCACAGCAGCATATTTTACCACTATATGGACGTGGAGAAGAGTGCGGGCAGGCTCACCGAGAAGATGAAGTTGAATTCCACCACGTACCGCAAGACGCCCAACTTCCTGCATCCGATGTGCCCGTTATCTGTCAAGGACGCAAATAATCTGCGCAAGAAGTGGGTGGACGCCCTCGCGGCCGAGTGCCTTGAGAACAACTACGTGCTGTCCTATTTCATCGTGTGCCCTGCGGACGAGTCGATTGCTTACTGCAAGATAGTGCGCAGATACTTGAAATACTTGCGTTACGAGCACGCGTTCTTCAACAAGGCCACCTTCGTGTGCCTCCCCCGCTTCTACATGACGAACATCCTCTCAACCAGCTACATCTACTACGAGGAGAACAAATTAACCCAGACCTGCGTTCAGTTCTTCGAGAATCACGCTGACTTCGTTGATTACGACCTGGGGTTCCCGAAATCGATAAGTTTACACGGGATAAACGTTGACTCGTACACGCGCACGCACAGGTTCATGAACCCGTACGTTTTCTCCACCATGAAGCAGATTCAGGAGCTCTCAAAACAACTTCACGTGAAGAACTTCGTTTTCTATCTGGGGGCGAACAAGGACGCACAAGTTACCTCAGCATAATGCTTCGCTATTGACCACTACGTTACCATGCTCATTGACGGGAACGAAACGAAGGGATACGAGTACTTACAGTAAATAGTTGAGTTCAACAGGCTCTTCGACGAATTCGCGCAGCCAACCGAGCCTGGGTAGTACAAAGTGCAAAAACTATGCTCGTTCTGGATTTGCTGGAAGGGGCACGCACCATTCAACACATTCATCGAAAAATGGGCGAAAATGTGCAAAAACGGAGACCTCAGCGAAGAAGAAGCCTGGAAAATATACAAACAGTACGTGCAGAAAGACAAAGACCTGAAGAATATCAAAAACATCAACTGGTGACTGTTTTCTATTACATTGAAATTATTAACATAATATAACATTACATATTCAGTGAGATTTTTAACAAACCAGAGTTACATGATTAAATTAAATTTTCATTTGACTCGGAGTTACCGTCGAGAATTGAAGACTTGGAACATGAGCGAGTGAGAAAAATATAAAAAAAGGGTCTATAATATAGCCATCCATTACCATTTTTTATTGCACAATAAGGGTTTTCTATTGTCCCAGACAATAGAACACAATAAAGTATAGGACAATAGTGAATATAATTTCATTGTTAAAGTGGAATATTTTACACTTATATACATAAAAAATTAAATATCCTTCAATTTTACACCACTCCATTGAAGAAAAATTGCAAAAAATTCCATTAATTTGTATCAAAATCCATGATCTAATTACACTTTTTCTATTGTCAAAAGTTAATGACAATTATTGTCTTATTGTCCACTATTGTTAAAAGTAAGCTATTGTCAATAGTTGGATGGCTAGTCCATAACTGAACTGTATTGGGTCGCTAACTGAAATAGAAACGAGGAAACTTAATAATCTATAATATATTATACCATTTAAGTCAATTCATACATATATTATGTATACTATATATACATATATATATATATATATACTATATATACACATATTATGAAGTGGGTGTTTGTTTAATTAGGTGTGTTATTTAACATTATTGTAATCGTACACAGCGAAATCGCTGATTTGTTTAACAGAGCCATATTTTCTATCTCATTCTTAAATTCTTCATGTTTAAACACTGCGTACAACTTAGCCTTTATATTTGGTCTCTGATGTCAATAAGTTGCAACAACTTATGTGAAAGCGAACTATATCTAATCTCTAATATTTGTTCTTAATATGAATTAAATGTCAGTTCAAGTATTGTGGGAAATCAAACAAAGAGTCTAGAAGCGAAGGTTATTTGAAAGCGTCACTGTTTAAACAGTTTAAAATCCTGTTTACTAACAAATATTAGTGTGTAATACACATTTGCTCTGCAGCTTCAATATAATTTATGCTGGCTGTATAAATAGATTTTCCCACTTCTCAATGTCCTACGCAGATAAAGCGCTGAGTTATTTCAGAACAGCGCCTCACAGACTTTCGTGTTGTGCTTCAGTGATCGCAGGAGCCAAGTCTTTAGAAGACCCGCTTGTCGCGCAGTGTTCAAAATTTGGAGGTGGCTAGGCTCCAGGAGGATTGTGCGGAGCTGCACACGCTGTAAAATTGCTGAGACCGGATTTGGAGGATACCATGATCCAGAGATTCACTGAAGAAGGAGGCTCGATTAAGTGTAAGGAGATCAGAGCCCAGAACAAAATACCTTGTTAAGGCTGCGTTAAGTTGGCTTGCAACATTCTTGAGGGAAAGTGAAAATATGAAAATATAATGTTATAATCGTCACACGGCTTCTTGAGTATCTCTGAGCTGACCAAATAGCTTGATGAGCTCCTCAACCTGCATGGATTTAGAATACTTTTCTGGCTTGTCCGTAACCTTATCAACCAGAGCCATTGACCTGCCCTAGACGGTGACGCTCATGGTCTCGGACTCCTTTTGACCAACTACTAGCACGAAGTTGTATTTTTCAGCAAACGCTTGAGCAATCTTCTTAGACATCTTTTCGTCTGTGAGGTCTGGTTTGACTTCATATCCAGCTTGATAGATCATCTCAGACACCTGGGAAGCGTATTGGTTGAACTCTGTTCTAACTAGATTTATGACGTTAAGGCTAATTCAACATAACGAAGCGTATAATAAGAATCACAAAACACCACTCATCAACAGTTAGTAATTTGCTCGACTTTTCCGTTCGACTCTTCATCTTTGGTATCTACGGTCTGTTTTTAATCCTTGTTTTAGGTCAACGCTCCAATAGGGCAAAATATAACGCATTCGTGTTCACCATCACACATATTTGTCAATTTAATGCTTGATTTGCCTTCTTTATCAAACTCAAGCGCGTCGTGAGGACATGCTGTAATGCACCCGCCGCAACCCATACAAGCTTTTTAATTAATCGTAATGTATTTATTAGAATACATGTTTAGACTGGAGGTGGAAATAAACTATTTACATTATTACATGACAGTGCCACGAAACTGTCATAAACGATAAAAAGTTTTTATATAGCAGATATTAGCTAAGACCAAACCAGTGAAATAAGTGAAGAATTATAAATTACGTCGTCATGATTTCTAAAACATTCGTTAAGAAGCCGCGCTGCCTAGCGAAACGCACTACTCCTTAAAATAATGCACGCATAGATGCAATGTGGGGTTATACATACCAGAACATAAATACATACTATATAATTCGCTCATACACCTTTGGGCTTGCCATTTGCGCATTTGCATATATCCTCCGCCTTGAGACCATTAAACAACCCATTCAAATGCATTCCACAACCACTCCAGGTGGTTTTCTTGCATTTCGGACATGGGGTCAAGTGACACATATTATGAAGTGGGTGTTTGTTTAATTAGGTGTGTTATTTAACATTATTGTAATCGTACACAGCGAAATCGCTGATTTGTTTAACAGAGCCATATTTTCTATCTCATTCTTAAATTCTTCATGTTTAAACACTGCGTACAACTTAGCCTTTATATTTGGTCTCTGATGTCAATAAGTTGCAACAACTTATGTGAAAGCGAACTATATCTAATCTCTAATATTTGTTCTTAATATGAATTAAATGTCAGTTCAAGTATTGTGGGAAATCAAACAAAGAGTCTAGAAGCGAAGGTTATTTGAAAGCGTCACTGTTTAAACAGTTTAAAATCCTGTTTACTAACAAATATTAGTGTGTAATACACATTTGCTCTGCAGCTTCAATATAATTTATGCTGGCTGTATAAATAGATTTTCCCACTTCTCAATGTCCTACGCAGATAAAGCGCTGAGTTATTTCAGAACAGCGCCTCACAGACTTTCGTGTTGTGCTTCAGTGATCGCAGGAGCCAAGTCTTTAGAAGACCCGCTTGTCGCGCAGTGTTCAAAATTTGGAGGTGGCTAGGCTCCAGGAGGATTGTGCGGAGCTGCACACGCTGTAAAATTGCTGAGACCGGATTTGGAGGATACCATGATCCAGAGATTCACTGAAGAAGGAGGCTCGATTAAGTGTAAGGAGATCAGAGCCCAGAACAAAATACCTTGTTAAGGCTGCGTTAAGTTGGCTTGCAACATTCTTGAGGGAAAGTGAAAATATGAAAATATAATGTTATAATCGTCACACGGCTTCTTGAGTATCTCTGAGCTGACCAAATAGCTTGATGAGCTCCTCAACCTGCATGGATTTAGAATACTTTTCTGGCTTGTCCGTAACCTTATCAACCAGAGCCATTGACCTGCCCTAGACGGTGACGCTCATGGTCTCGGACTCCTTTTGACCAACTACTAGCACGAAGTTGTATTTTTCAGCAAACGCTTGAGCAATCTTCTTAGACATCTTTTCGTCTGTGAGGTCTGGTTTGACTTCATATCCAGCTTGATAGATCATCTCAGACACCTGAGAAGCGTATTGGTTGAACTCGGTTCTAACTAGATTAATGACGTTAAAACTAATTTAACATAACGAAGTGTAAAATTAGAATCATAAAACACCACTCATCAACAGTTAGTAATTTGCTCGACTTTTCCGTTCGACTCGTCTTCTTTAGTATCTACGGTCTGTTTTTAATCCTTGTTTTAGGTCAACGCTCCAATAGGGCAAAATATAACGCATTCGTGTTCACCATCACACATATTTGTCAATTTAATGCTTGATTTGCCTTCTTTATCGAACTCAAGCGCGTCGTGAGGACATGCTGTTATGCACCCGCCGCAACCCATACAAGCTTTTTAATTAATCGTAATGTATTTATTGGAATACATGTTTAGACTGGAGGTGGAAATAAACTATTTACATTATTACATGACAGTGCGACTAAACTATCATACACGATAAAAAGTTTCTATATAGCAGATATTAGCTAAGACCAAACTAGTGAAATAATTGAAGAATTGTAAATTTCGTCGTTATGATTTCTAAAACATTCGTTAAGAAGCCGTGCTGCCTTGTGGAACGTACGTCTCCTTAAAATAATGCACACATAGCTGCAATGTGGGGTTATACATACCAGAACATAAATACATACTATATAATTCGCTCATACACCTTTGGGCTTGCCATTTGCGCATTTGCATATATCCTCCGCCTTCAGACCATTAAACAACCCATTCAAATGCATTCCACAACCACTCCAGGTGGTTTTCTTGCATTTCGGACATGGGGTCAAGTGACACATATTATGAAGTGGGTGCTTGTTTAATTAGGTGTGTTATTTAACATTATTGCAATCGTACACAGCGAAATCGCTGATTTGTTTAACAGAGCCATATTTTCTATCTCATTCTTAAATTCTTCATGTTTAAACACTGCGTAAAACTTTGCCTTTAAATTTGGTCTCTGATGTCAATAAGTTGCAGCAACTTATGTGGGCGCGAACTATATCTAATTTCTAATATTTGTTCTTAATATGAATTAAATGTCAGAGTTTAAGTATTGTGGGAAATCAAACAAAGAGTCTAGAAGCGAAAGCTATTTGATAGCGTCACTGTTTAAACAGTTTTAAATCCTGTTTACTAACAAATATTAGTGTGTAATACACATTTGCCCTACAGCTTCAATATAATTTATGCTGGCTGTATAAATAGATTTTCCCACTTCTCAATGTCCTACGCAGATAAAGCGTTGAGTTATTTCAGAACAGCGCCTCACAGACTTTCGTGTTGTGCTTCAGTGATTGCAGGAGCCAAGTCTTTAGAAGACCCGCTTGTCGCTCAGTGTTCAAAATTTGGAGGTGGCTAGGCTCCAGGAGGATTGTGCGGAGCTGCACACGCTGTAAAATTGCTGAGACCGGATTTGGAGGATACCATGATCCAGAGATTCACAGAAGAAGGAGGCTCGATTAAGTGTAAGGAGATCAGGGCCCAGAACAAAATACCTTGTTAAGGCTGCGTTAAGTTGGCTTGCAACATTCTTGAGGGTAAGTGAAATATGAAAATATAATGTTAGAATCGTCACACGGCTTCTTGAGTATCTCTGAGCTGACCAAATAGCTTGATAAGCTCCTCAGCCTGCATGGATTTAGAATACTTTTCTGGCTTGTCTGTAACTTTATCAACCAGAGCCATTGACCTGCCCTAAACGGTGACGCTCATGGTCTCGGACTCCTTTTGACCAACTACTAGCACGAAGTTGTATTTTTCAGCGAACTCTTGAGCAATCTTCTTAGACATCTTTTCGTCTGTGAGGTCTGGTTTGACTTCATATCCAGCTTGATAGATCATCTCAGACACCTGAGAAGCGTATTGGTTGAACTCGGTTCTAACTAGATTAATGACGTTAAAACTAATTTAACATAACGAAGTGTAAAATTAGAATCATAAAACACCACTCATCAACAGTTAGTAATTTGCTCGACTTTTCCGTTCGACTCGTCTTCTTTGGTATCTACGGTCTGTTTTTAATCCTTGTTTTAGGTCAACGCTCCAATAGGGCAAAATATAACGCATTCGTGTTCACCATCACACATATTTGTCAATTTAATGCTTGATTTGCCTTCTTTATCGAACTCAAGCGCGTCGTGAGGACATGCTGTTATGCACCCGCCGCAACCCATACAAGCTTTTTAATTAATCGTAATGTATTTATTGGAATACATGTTTAGACTGGAGGTGGAAATAAACTATTTACATTATTACATGACAGTGCGACTAAACTATCATACACGATAAAAAGTTTCTATATAGCAGATATTAGCTAAGCCCAAACTAGTGAAATAATTGAAGAATTGTAAATTTCGTCGTTATGATTTCTAAAACATTCGTTAAGAAGCCGTGCTGCCTTGTGGAACGTACGTCTCCTTAAAATAATGCACACATAGCTGCAATGTGGGGTTATACATACCAGAACATAAATACATACTATATAATTCGCTCATACCCCTTTGGGCTTGCCATTTGCGCATTTGCATATATCCTCCGCCTTCAGACCATTAAACAACCCATTCAAATGCATTCCACAACCACTCCAGGTGGTTTTCTTGCATTTCGGACATGGGGTCAAGTGACACATATTATGAAGTGGGTGCTTGTTTAATTAGGTGTGTTATTTAACATTATTGCAATCGTACACAGCGAAATCGCTGATTTGTTTAACAGAGCCATATTTTCTATCTCATTCTTAAATTCTTCATGTTTAAACACTGCGTAAAACTTTGTCTTTAAATTTGGTCTCTGATGTCAATAAGTTGCAGCAACTTATGTGGGCGCGAACTATATCTAATTTCTAATATTTGTTCTTAATATGAATTAAATGTCAGAGTTTAAGTATTGTGGGAAATCTAACAAAGAGTCTAGAAGCGAAAGCTATTTGATAGCGTCACTGTTTAAACAGTTTTAAATCCTGTTTACTAACAAATATTAGTGTGTAATACACATTTGCTCTACAGCTTCAATGTAATTTATGCTGGCTGTATAAATAGATTTTCCCACTTCTCAATGTCCTACGCAGATAAAGCGTTGAGTTATTTCAGAACAGCGCCTCACAGACTTTCGTGTTGTGCTTCAGTGATTGCAGGAGCCAAGTCTTTAGAAGACCCGCTTGTCGCTCAGTGTTCAAAATTTGGAGGTGGCTAGGCTCCAGGAGGATTGTGCGGAGCTGCACACGCTGTAAAATTGCTGAGACCGGATTTGGAGGATACCATGATCCAGAGATTCACTGAAGAAGGAGGCTCGATTAAGTGTAAGGAGATCAGAGCCCAGAACAAAATACCTTGTTAAGGCTGCGTTAAGTTGGCTTGCAACATTCTTGAGGGAAAGTGAAAATATGAAAATATAATGTTATAATCGTCACACGGCTTCTTGAGTATCTCTGAGCTGACCAAATAGCTTGATGAGCTCCTCAACCTGCATGGATTTAGAATACTTTTCTGGCTTGTCCGTAACCTTATCAACCAGAGCCATTGACCTGCCCTAGACGGTGACGCTCATGGTCTCGGACTCCTTTTGACCAACTACTAGCACGAAGTTGTATTTTTCAGCAAACGCTTGAGCAATCTTCTTAGACATCTTTTCGTCTGTGAGGTCTGGTTTGACTTCATATCCAGCTTGATAGATCATCTCAGACACCTGGGAAGCGTATTGGTTGAATTCAGCTCTAACTGGGATAACAACAGCTTGTCTTGGAGAGATCCAGAATGGGAACTTTCCTGCAGTATGTTCTATGATAACAGCCATAAATCTTTCAATGGAACCTAGGATGGCTCTGTGGATCATAACTGGGTGTTCCTGAACTTGCTTTCCGTCCTTGAAGTCAGCATATGTAAGATTGAATCTGTCAGCAGATGGGAGGTTGAAGTCAAGTTGAACTGTACCACATTGGTGTTGTCTGTTGAGGGCGTCCGTGAGCTTGACGTCGATCTTTGGTCCGTAGAAAGCACCATCTCCTGGGTTTTCGATGAAGGCGAAACCGCTGTTGACTAAAACGCTTCTGAGGGAGTTTTCGGCTTCGTCCCAAAGTTGGTCGGATCCGATTCTGTGCTCTGGTCTCAAGCTGAGGGCAAAGCTGAACTTGAGTCCGAATGGTTTGTAGGCATCCTTGAGGAAGGACATGATGCTGGTGATTTCTTGGAAGATTTGTTCAACAGTGCAGAAGATGTGAGCGTCGTCTTGTTCAAATTTGCAAACTCTGGTTAAGCCGGAGAGGGCGCCTGAGAGTTCGTTTCTGTGGCAGACACCGAATTCAGACATTCTGATTGGCAGTTCAGCCTTGGAGTGGAATTAAGAATTATATATGAGGCAGTGAGCTGGGCAGTTCATTGGCTTGAGGCCGAAAAGTGGGTCAGTTGGGAGCTTTTGTTGCAGGAAAAACATGTTTTCAGAGTAGTTTTGGAGATGTCCGGAGATCTTCCAGAGGTCAGTGTTGAGGAAGTTCGGGGTCATGACTTCAATGTAGTGGTATTTGTGCAGGAGTGATCTTACAAAGCCTTCGAGTCTTCTGTAGATGAGTGTGCCGTTATTGCAGAAAAGTGGCATTCCTGGTGCGAATTTGTGCATGGTGAAGAGTTCCATCTGGCTGCCCAATACTCTATGATCTCTGCGCTTGGCGTCTTCGATCATTTCCAAATACTCTTTGAGTTCGGTTTCGCTTGGGAAGGCGATGGCGTAAACGCGTTGCATGGACTCTCTGGTCTGGTCGCCCTTGAAGTAAGCGGCTGAGCTGGCAGAGCAGTTGAACGCCTTGAGAACGGAGAGTTCTGGGACGTGTGGACCTCTGCAAAAGTCAACGAAGGAACCGCATCTGTAAACGGAGCACAATTCGCCTTCCTTAACGTGGTCTTGGATGAGTTCCATTTTGAGCTTGGAATAGGAGAACAAATCTAAGGCTTCCTCTTTGGTGATGAGGAGTCTGACGAAGTTCTTCTCCTGGGTGGAGACGACGAAGTTCTTCATCTCCTTGGAGATCTTCTCGAGCTGGGCGACGTCGATCACCTTCTGGCTTGGGATGAAGCAGTCGTAGAAGAAACCGTTGTCCACAGCTGGGCCGTGACCAAGGTGACCATCGTAGAGCTTCTCGAGAGTGGCACCAAGAACATGTGCAGAAGAATGCCAAAAGACTTCTTTTCCTTCAGCATCTGAAAACTGGACAAACTGCACTGCGCAGTCCTTCTCAATATTACGAGACAAATCAACCAACTCGCCGTCAACCTTAGCTGCAAGGAACTTGGAATAGATCTTGGAATTCTTAACCAAAGCTTTGGCAAACTCCATATAAGTTTGAGCGGTAGAAGCTTCGTGCTTAGCACCATCTGGTGTAGTTATAGTCACCTACTTAATTTCTGGTTGTTATTAAACATATTTTTCTTGTAGTTTTTGGAATTTTTAAGAGCGTTCAGCAATGAAATCCATTAAAAGAAAGGAGTGGTTGAGATATTATTGATATGGTATTAAATTAAATAAATATTATATTACGTTACAGATTGATTGATTGATTGGTTATAAAATAATTATAATAGCTTAGTGGTTTAATCATATTGATAACAATAGTATGATGTTAATGTGATCTTCAAAGAATTCAAATAATGATAATACACAATAAATTGTCTAATCACATTATATATTTATCATGAAATACAGCTCTAAACTTAGAAGCACTACACATTGCCGCTGATACGCTAATCCCAAGATTCATACCAGCCATCCCAAAGATTGTTACAAAGATAACTTCCGAGGTCAACAATGTTAGTTCAAGTGCCGAACTAACTTATGTTGTCTGAGGAGGTTGATAAGGTTCTAGTTAAATGAGTTATTTTATTTATCATGAAAATGAATATCAAATTCCAATGACTTGCTTTGCTTTGTTCCTAATTCTTCCAACGAATGACTTGAGCTTCATAATTAATTCTGTGATTAGACTTCAAATTTTAGACACTTCACTTAAAGCAGTTACACAAATCGGACATACATGCTGTACAAAATTATATATACGTATCGGTTAGTTCTTAGTAAACATAACACATATTTTGACATTATTCTTCATATTAATGTTCAATTTGATTGTCTTTAGATTTATTCTTAAGATATAATTATTCTTTATGTTAACTGTACAATGCTGCATCTTTAAAGAATTTGTGACATAAATCACATCTAAATTAAGCTTTGTGTAATATAGCGTGGTGTTACAAACCACATTATGTAACAAATTATTTACTACATTATTTACATTCATAAACAACAAATTTAGTATTGTGTACTTCTTCATGTCGAATAAGATTTTATTTAGCGGAAAATAATTTTTTACATATAGAGCACTCGAATTTAGCCTCATTATGAATTTATGTATGTTTGATTAAATTATTTTTTTGCGTAAAGGCTTTCCCACATAGGTCACACTAAAATGGACGTTCATTAGTATGTGTACGCATATGTATTTTAAGTTAAGATTCTGCGTTGAATGATTTCAAGCATTAAGTACATTTCATCTGTGAAGTGAATTATAATATTAGAATTCATATAAATACATAAATTGGTATTAAAAATTACAATAATGTAATTACACTACAGATAAAAGTGAGTGTTGGTGGTGCATCTGTGAGATTGTAGTTAGATCAAGTTTTCACTTCAATTTCAATCTCAAACATAATACTACATTACCTTGCTTGTAAGTGAGGTGCTTTTTTGCTTATAAGGGAGTTGGTCAACTCGTTTACAAGGGAGTTCCATCAAGTAAAACACCCTTATAAGCAAGTGACAAATAACATAGATTTTAACAGACTCATCCTATTTGGGTTTGAACAAAATGATTTATGTTACTCATTCTTCAAAATATGTGATTTCATTCGCTTTATGAAGAATCTAACTAACTTCCCCAACTTCAGTTATTTTTACGCATAGTAGTCTTGCACCCACTGGTACACCTTGTGAGTGTAGTTTCTTACTTGATTCCACTCGTTATTGCTTGAAGAACCAACATATATGTTCTTATAATTACCAACGCAAAGTTCTGAAATAATAAAAGTAGTAGCAAAGGCTTACAGAATTTATCTTCAAAAGAATCATTCAAATTCGACATTTTCCAAAGATACATTTTGGATACATTTTTGCTTATAAGGGAGTTACCGATTTCAACTCCCTTATAAGCAAATAGGCTACTCCCTTACAAGCAAGGTTATGAAGTACTTGATAATATTTAATAAACACATTTTCAGTTGCTGATCAAGTTGGTCGTAATCACTTACAATAACGGTCACACATACTAACTGGCATAAGTTGCCAAGGAAAAAACGCATTTATTTCTTTCAATAGTGAGAATTTGATCTTTTCCTTCTATATTTATTATTATTACATAATTAACCACATTGAGCTAATTTTTTAATTAGCACACTTCAAAATGGACTTGTTGTAAAATAATAGAAAAATGTTCATTGTGTACTTAATAACAAAGTAAACTTGTGATTAAAAGTGGCAGTATGGCTTGTAAAAGTTACGATGGTAGTTATGAACTTTTCCAGTTTGAAAAATATTCAATCTCGAATTTGAAAACTCCCCTAGTGGTGAATTTTATTAGACTGGTTCTTCTTGCCCGATAAACATCAAAAATCCAACATACCGCTATAGCCAAAGAGTATCGACCATCATCAGCATTGCTTAGCTACGAGTTCAGTTCCCGCTCGTTGTAATATATGATGACAATTAATAAAGTAGTATAATATGCATTTACTAGCATTTATATTACTGCTCTTTTATTTCAGAATGTAGTGAATCCGTTTATAGAAACTCAATTCGGTATTAGATTTAGTTAATATTTTCAATAGTGCATAATACTCGATAAACAGCAATAGTTTAATAAAAATTAATTGAATACTTTTGTGTATTATATACGTTACAAAGATAATATTTTCAATAATGCGTAATACTCGATAAACAGCAATATCAATATATACCACTTCTTTCCAATTGAATTAATAAATGAATACATAACATACGTTTACTATTACGCAGCTAACCTGAAGAATATGTAAAAGCAAATATTATTGCAGTGGCATTTAAAAATAAATAAATACAATGGCTACCTTGAGTCTATAAACTCCGAGACAACGCTCATCATCATGGACGATCTCTCCACTGGCTTGGACTCCCAGACCAAGAGGAGCATCTCAACGAACGTGAAATACATCGCGAAGCACTCGCTGAAGACGCCGATCGCGTGAAGGCGGACAAGCACAAACCACGACATAAACGAGCTGGATACGCTCTGTGACTCAGAGGATCCGCAGGGAACTTCACTGGAACTCAAGCAGAAGTACGGAAGTGGGCACACCCTTACCATCATAGAGAAAAGCTAGCACAAACTCCAAACCTTCAAGCGCCTACAACCTTCAAGCAACAGACGGTCAGATAGCTAATCAAGTACATCGTCAATGACTCCGACCACCAGGACTTCTGCTTCGAAAGAGCCTCGACTGACAAGGTGTTCATGAACGTCGACCACAAGTTCCAGCTCGCGAACGGAGTTGAAATAGACGTTACAGCTCAAGGAAACAGACACGATCACCAAAGACGGCATCTAGGTCGTCGAATACACGGCCATCAACGTTGAATTCAACCAGAAGAACTGGCCCACCTCTAACACCAAGCAAGACATCCGGAAGAATTCTGTCTCCAGAAGAAGTCCAAGCCACGCACAGCGGAAGTAGGCTAGTGACCCGAACCTCTAAAATCTGCAAGAAGTAATATATAGTGCTCATATTCGACAACAGCAGAAAATTCTCGGGTTCGATCAGTTCGCCAGAAATCCAGTCCATAAATTACGGGACGTTCGCTATCATCTAAGTGACTCATACTTAAACGAACATGGATCCCCATGAACGACAAATTATGGCCTTAGATGAGACAACAGCTAAACCTCCGGCAAGCAAGTGTTCAACATGACTCGCTGATAAGTCGAACAATTAGCAGAACAGTTTCAATCGGAAATACGACAAAAGTAAATGATAATCCTAAAAGGCGGAAGAGACAAAATATGACACTTAAAAACCCTCAATACAACAAAGATGACTAGCTCAAAAGGCGGAAGAGACACGACGAGTGATTTTATTTATCAATTTCATTCTTTTATAATTCACCACAAAACGACCTGTCCTCGAATTTGTAACAATCTTTCGAGAATATTTTGAGCAGGGAACTACTGAAGCTCAAAAGTTTATATTTAAAATTTAAAACGATTAGTAACAATGGACTCAAGTACGATGTTAACTCCGAGTCCTGCTTTTATAGCTCTAGTCTAGATTAATATTCTGATCTGCAAAATCACATCTTCAAATAAATTAATAAATTCCCGTCAAGTTGAATTAGTTGGTTCTGACGAATAAAAGTTTGAATTTTTCAAAATATTGAATAATAATGTCTTGATGTTCAAATAAGGCCAAATAATAATCTTATTTCTTTCAGACCAACAAATCACCATACTCTATGTTCACCTTTCACTAAGTTCGTAACTTATCATGTAAATTTATTGACGGAAAAGTTTTCGAATAGTTTTGGTTGGCACTGTTCAGAGTCATAGATGTGGCTTCATTGTAATTGGAGCGAACACATTTAATATTTCTATTTACAGAATATAAAATACAAGCCATACAAATACCACTCCAAAGTTGAACAATAATGAATATTACGTATATATGTTTACATTGCATACCATAAGATATATATCTATAAATAGAAACTTTAAGAATTTATTACTTTATATTATTTTAAAATTAATACATTTTAATCACTTCACAAATGAAAATTTAGTAATGTTAAATTTGAGTTAATAATAATTAATTTCAAATTGTGATGATTCACAAAATCGTGGTTATAAAACTTATATGACAGGCCGCATATATAAACATAAATTAATCCGATAAATTATTCATTCTTTAACATTTGCACGATTCGAATTCAAATACAGAACAATTACAACCTGCCTAGAAGCATCCATTACTCAAACAAATATAGTTAATTAAATAGTTAAAAATAATCTAATTACCTCAAATTACAAAATTGTCATTTACAAGAAGAGACATTTGGAGTGTTTTGATATTATTTTTCAGATCTATATTTTATAATAGTACAAAATAGTCATTCAAACAAATAGTGAAAATCTGAGATATTACAAACAATAACGATTTCCTCATTTAACACATACCGACAATCAATAACAATAACTGAAGAGTTTTGATTTTCATTATGAGTGGAAAACTATGACAGTTGCTCCGTTCATAAAACGCCTTGATGGTTATAGAATTAATTCCACATCACTTAATGTCAGAAAAGATACCTGAAGTAGTTGTAAGCCCGCATTAACAACGTGCTTATGAACTATTTATGAAACATTTCAACAGGGACTTACTTGTTTCTATTGCTTGCGACACCACAAATTTTATGGTTTGGCGTTATGGAGTTGGCGAAACAATGGCTCTTGATGAGTTGTATCGAATGCTCTCAATAATGTTGACTATGTGTGTCCACTCAAATGCGAACATAAGGAATCATTGGAGTAATCTTCAACTATTATAGAATCCATTCATAAAGGAGACTATGCCTGTTGATCAATTCCTGCAGTACTAGTACAATCTTAGGTTCTGCGATGCAAAGAGCACTAATGTTCCAACTGAAGAAGAGGCAGCACTTGGTAACGATGAAGATGGAGACTAGTCAACCAAGCATGAAGAGTATCTGTCTTATTCAACTAAGTACGAAAAGGAAAAGAAGATAGTCCCAACTCTCATTAGACTTCAAACATTCTCCAGGAAACTCCAAGATATATGGAAGTAAGCAGTATGTTCAATATATAATAATGCCATTAATATGTAGCTTTCGATGTATGGCTGTCAATATTAACACTAAAAGTGCTCAACTATAATTTTAGCCTTTTTAACAAAGCTTTACTTGTCGCTATGTGTTAAAGGCAAGAATTTATGATCATAGAACGATTATTATAAATTTAAAACAAATATATAACTTTTAGAGAAATCTCTAAGAACCTCACCTGCAGAGATATGAGTTCAGATAATATTTTGTATTAATTCAAATATTAATTTATACTAATATTTATTATTTTCATTTATCTTCTTTCAAAACATGACAACATCCGTCGTAACCGGCACGACTGGTGCAACTCCTTCGTTCGTCGGTTCCTTCTCCGTTTTCTTTTGGTTCTTTTTCTTCTTCAAAACGATGAAAGTTGTAACAACGGAAACAAGAATGATTAACAAAGGAACTGCAACGGCGATGGCGATCGTTTTGTTTTTACCGTTCATTTTGCACTTATTATTTTAAAAGATGTACTTTGGAAGGCAACTGCAGTTGTTTTCGGTTGTGTAAGTAGAGTACTCGTCAATATCAGCGCACTCAACGCATTTCTGATCGCTGATCACCATTGAGTTCGACCAGCAGTCCTCGCACGTTTGATCACCGGCGAATCCGATTGACTCATCGCAGATGCAATTATTATCACTAAATATCTTTCCGTGCTCGCAGGGCTTGCACTCACCTTAATCTACTATTTTTTGCATTTACCAGCAATTCTCGCATGAAGCTGCGTTAAATCCAGCATAACCCAGTTGCTCGTCGCATACGCACTCCTTTTTAGAACTTGAAAATTTGGTTCCTGGTTTGCATTCCTGGCATTTTCCATTTACTATTATTTAGTTCATGTTCCAGCAATTATCGCATGAAAGTGCTTATCCTACGTATCCCTGGTACTCATTGCAAACGCATTCGTTATTTACAACCATATTATAGCTTTGGCAGCTCTAGCACAGCCCGTTAACGATAATTTAGTTTTAGCCCCAACAGTCTTAGCAATTATTCGGGTCTGAGCCGCTGAATCCTTATTGGTTATCGCACAAGCACGAATGGCTGTTTTCATCGTAAAATGTTCCATATCCGCACAACTGGCAGTAACCTTAAACTACCACCTGTTGATTATCCCAGCACAAAACGCATTATGAGTTACTTTACTGGGCTTGGTTCGCACCTCCGTAACCAAGTTGCTCGTTGCACGCGCATTTTCCGGCTTTAAAAACTGTACCTGTTTCTGTGCACTGTTAGCACTAGCTATCTTTAGCAATTTGGAATACATCCCAGCAATTAACGCATACCCAGAAGTTGGCGCCGATATATCCTTAGGATTCGTCACATACGCACTGATTAGCTGACTTTTCAAAGTATGTTCCTACGTAACACTTTTCTACGCACCCGCCCATGATCGCAGGCTGGTTTTTGTCCCAGCACGAAACGCACTTAGTAGAGTCACCGCCAACGTAGCCCAAGTCCTGACTGCAGTAGCATTAGCCGTTGTCTTTGATGGCGCCAGTGTAGCAGTCCTGGCACTACCCGTTAACGGATACTTTGTTGTTCATCGCGCACAGGTAACATGAGGCTCCGTTTTAACCATAACCAGTTGAACTATCGCAAACGCACTCGTCGTTGATACAAACCTGATTTGGACCACAGGAGGCTCCTGCTGCGCATTCGCCGAGCAAACTCAATTATTTAGATGCTATTTTTACGCATTGGTCGTTATTGAGATATTCATCACCATTACAGACTAAGATTTAGTTGCACAAGGTTAGTAGCAACATTTTCTGGAGTGAGGTAAATACGTAATTAATTTGTAAATAGTATGAATAAGCATATGTTTAACTGATAATTTGTTTAATTTCAAACAAATTAAACAATTTGTTTGAGTTGATTTAAACATTAACATAAACTCTATGTTATACAGTTTTACTAAAATTATGTATCTTTTCACTTCCTTCAAAGAAATAGTACTACTTTGAAATTTGAACTTTTAACAAAATCAAAAGTTGGAAATCTTTTAGCTATAATTCTACTCTGCTATTTTAGTTCTCTTTTAAAATCGAAAAGTTCTAAAGTCGTTTTGAAATATTTATAAATATTCTTTGAGGTCAACAGGTTGTCTGAATGGCTATTCAGAGTGGCAATCCTAGAAGATGAGGTATATTGAGATTAGTTTGAAATAACGTTATGTGTAACTAATTCGGATTTGTGCATCTTCATGAGATGAAGATTGAATGATTGAGCCTTGATACTATTGATAAGGTTACAGTGAGTCATTTTATAATAGTTATAATATTTTTCACACAAAAATAATGCGTTAGTATGTTAGGTGGCAAATGTGAAATCCAGAATATTAGTATTGTAATATTTTGAATAATGTCACTGTACATTCCATTCCAATTGTAACAAAAACAGACCTAAAGTTAATAAATATGTTGACACGAGGTTGTGGATCAACACTTAATTGTCAAATTACTTTGTAATTTCAAGTTATTGAATCTCGTATTTAGTGAGCCAAGATTACTTTTCATATTAGTTTCGGTTATTATCTTCAACTCAAAATTGATTTAGTGTTTATTCCATTTCACATGTTACCAAGTCTCCCTGTTCTGAAGTGTGTCAATTCTAAAAGCTTGAACTATAGAGGCAAAAATCGATGGCGTACACCCCAGCACCGGTATTGAAATTATAGCTAGACTAGCTTTGATAGGTGGTAATATACGGATAGATTAAAAGACTATTTTCCATAAAATTTAATTACTTCCACTCTACTCCAATTCAAGTTAGTAAAACAGCTAATATTTTGGTAGTATTATATGAGGCAATAGCTGAAGACTTGGTGTCTCATGAACTTCCAATGTATGATTATGTACCAACAAGATAAAGATGAAGTTACAACCAAAGAATATATTTTCACATTCCTCTACTTCAGAAAGTTAATTATTGTTGACTGTACACAACTGAAATAATTAGTTTCGATTTTATAAGCTGGAGTGAAAGGAGTTCATGTTACTAATAATATATAGTTTAGAGATTGCAGCAGCTCTCGTTATGGTAGTTAAAATTCTAAAATGTAATTAACTTTGATTATTGCAGTTAAACCTTCTAGCCCGGAAAGCCAATAACTTTTTAAATATGTTGACTTAGGTACTCCTAATTGTCCATTACATTCATTCAGGTTCGCTCCGATACGATTCCCGATATGTTGTATTTTTCCAAAAGTTGATTTTTGCAACTAAAATTGAATTTCTTGAGCTCCAGAAGAATCAAGTGGGGTTCATAGTAATATGATATAATAGTATAGTAGTGATATATCGTTATTGGTAAATTGGAGTCCATTCGTGATTTACTAAAAAATCAAATTGTGGAAATCAATAATTTCAATAATTTGGGAATCGTATCAGAGGCCACCAGTATAATTACCATATATAGTTAGGGGTACATAAAGCAATATAAATTCACTGTATACGTAGTTCTGCCTAGACGGTTTAGTTGTGATAATTATGCTTACACTAATTTTATAATTTGGAACACAATAATACGAGCTGCCAGGTTTCTATTAAATTTTAGTATTAGTATTTAGTATTTATATAAATCCCACCTTTGTGTTTTAAATATTATATTTGAGTGAAGCACCAATAACTACTTTTTGCAGCAAGTAAAGTAAAATATTTGATAAATTTTGATTTGAATATTTCTGTTATTAACACTATCTGATATATTATATTTCAACTTGAGTCCACGCCTTCAGCTGTAGTTTGTATAAATGATAAAAATATGTTATATTTAAAAGTGATTTAGAAAGGAGTAGAGTGGTAAAGTTACGAAAAAATAAATATGTTCGCTTTAACAGGTTTGCATATTTCTACTTATCAAAATCAATTTAACTAGTAGTTACATCATAATAGAAGGGTGTACGCCATCGATTTTTGCCTCTATATCTGATGACCAATAGTTTCAGTTTAAACAATTCATCCTTTGCTGAGCAGATTCTTCATAACAATACAGATGATTTCATGGAAATATAATATATTCGTGAAATTAAACTAATTAAGATGATCAGATCCAAAACAACAGAATTGTTATCTCTATATAACATATAGAAGCAAATAGAGGATTATTACCTCGTTGTAAATAATAATATCAACGTATTGTGTAATAATAAAAGAAAGCTACATTTATAGATGTTGAAATGATTATTTTACATATAAATAATAATATACACTTATAATAAGTCACATATGTTTTGTAATAGTAATTCGATTGATTTCAAAAATAATTAAAAATGTTGATTATTCAGCATACATAATTGTAATTGTACGTGAATGAGAATATTACTATCTAATAACAAAATACATTTTTAATAGTAGTAAAATATTTTGTCTCTAACTTCTTATTTCAAATATTCAACAAACAATTTCATTACGTATCGCAGTTACTCAACACGATGCACGTTTAAACTTACTACAGGAAATGCTTGTGTCGTTTTTCAATTTTCCACATCATTTCATATATTTTCTCAGATTCTCTTTCCATTTTAATTTTAATTTGCGTTTAAAGTTATTTCATTTTTTCATCTTTTAACTGCGCCTCGTACACAAGACCCACGAATACAGATTCCATTTTCTATTTAGAGGTGGGTGGTACTTACTCCGCCATTTCCGCCCCCTATACAACCGCTTCGATGTAGTTTTGGTCCAGAACCACATTCTGTAATTATTAATTGTTCAAATTGAAGTGAACTATTTTATTGTTGTTCAGAACCAATTCGGTGAGAGATTAAATACCCTGGAGTGGTGACAAATCAACTATACTATTGTTTCCGAGCCAAAGCGATTTCAAATTGTTTAAAAATCGCAAATAGTAAATATTGGAGATTCGATTCGACGTCAAATCCAGAAAATGGAGATTCACGAGCAAACGAAGAGGAGAAAGATCTGAAATACTGTTCTCGAACAGGATCATGCTTTACAATTAAAGTAGATTTTTAAGAGGATCTATAATCGTGATCTTATTCCGGTAAAGATCGAGCTCGGTTAAATTATGTTAAGCACTTAACTAAAGAATTGATTAAATCTTGTTGTCTGTCAAACGGAGCACTTACAATTGCTACATGTACTGAATGCCCTCAATGTCCTGAATATCGCAGTAAGTGAGGCGCAAATCAGTTACATTTACCGAAGGACGAGTGATATTTACGTTTGAGCAATTGTACACAGAGAGCATGCTCACTACTTTAAAATCATCTACAAAGGAGAAAGAAGCAAGATCAAGTTTGTTCTCAATTACAAGTACATATCTAGATACAGCGTTTTTGAACTATTTTAACATCGCTTTGTCGTACTTAGCTTGAGAAAGCTGTTGGCAGTTGCAAAGTAGCATTGATTTGGTGTGTAATTAAATATGAATAACTGTAATTTAACTAATTTACATATTTGTAAATTCTCCATTCCAAATGTAACTTAAGAAGTAGAATATATATGAGAGACTATAATAAATATCATTATGACGCGTATTTGAACACTAATTATTTAAAATTAACTTTATAATTTCAATTCATCAAATATCGTATTTAGTGAATCAAGATTGAAAGTCAATAAATATGTAATTGTTCACTACTATTTTAAAATTTATTCCGTTTCTATTATGCTCAGCCTCCCAACTCTTAAGTGTGTTAATTCAAAGAGCCTGAATTCTCTGATGATCTCTCTCAACAACACTTTCGTTGAGTAGAATTTAAATAATAACACCGAAGATTTCCTTGAAATACAGTTCACGGTTGCAATTAAACTGGCGCAGATGATAAAGAGTAAAACAGAGGAGCTAAAACATCAGTTAGATAAACTGGAGAGGATTTTTGAAATATATAAAGTTGCTCAAAAAAATATGATAGTACTGCGCGCGAACCAAAAGAGACTTCATTTCAAGTGGATTACAAAGTGATCGAACGAAGTTTTTATATACTATTAACATAATAGGGTTTACTACTTTTTATTAGGAAGGGTATGTGACATTGTATTTCTGAGCATTTCTGCAGTTGGTTTGGTTGTAGTTCAAATATCAGTTTTAAGTATGCGTGTAGATTTTTCAGTAAGTAAATAGTACATGTTTACTACTCAAAAACTTATTAGTATTAATATATATTTCAAATTATCAATTTCACTAGATTTATATGTATGTTAGAGTTATTAAATAACATTGATTATCTAACTTATGAGGTTGATTCAATAATTTTTGATATTTTCATTGGAATGGACATTTAATATTTTATTCATATTTTACTAAAATAAAAATAAAATATATCAAATATTTCAATGAAATATGTATGATTCGATATTTCTGCATATTGTCTCCTAAAATTCCCGTAACTCTTGGATAGGTCTAGCCAATTAGTGAGTATAATAAATAATAAGCTTTGTTATTTCAAAATTAAACGCTGTTGTGCTATATAATGTATTAGCAACTTGAAGAAATTTGTATTTTATGAAATGAAAAATCGTTGCAATATTTGTTATATTATCTACTGATGTAAAGTAAAACAATAATTAAATAATGGAGATATACGGATTACCAATCCAAAATTCAGAGATTTGGAAAATGGAATCTTAAAAAAGAGCAAGTTCCCAATCTTCTAGATAATCTGGATAACTTTTGTATATATGTTAACTATTCTACTCAATAAGAATCCATAAGCTCGCTGATAGAATACAAGAGATACAAATAATGCACTATTACACTATTTTAGCTATATTCGAATTTATGAGGTTAAAGAGCTGTGTATAGCCAATAATATATGAAACTGAATATCAGTATAGTAACAATAAAATCCTCTTCTGTTTTAAGTTCAACTTATATTTTAAAGCTTAAAAAGTGAAATTTAGTTAATATAGCAATATGCGATATTGAGGTGGAGAATATATTAAAATTACAATTACTAAATATCATGTATAAATATAAATTCATTTATCATTAAATCGAAAATTCACAACTTTCACTTGAGTGAACCCTATTATCTATTAACACATAGTATTCTAGGCGAGGAATTGATTTTGGTCAAAATAATGATGTAGCGATTACCAAGCTAGTGTTAATGTACACAAACTATCTGTAGAGTGCTTCTGAGTGATTATTTCACTCAAATCATATATTTTGTATTCTGTTTTTTAATCGTCATTTCATTGGTGTGTTAAAATAATATAAAATATTCACATAACAACAATTAAAGACTAATATATAATTTTGATTTCATGTGAAATATTTGACATGAAATTCGACACAGAAGTATGATTTAGTGAGGTTCATTGGAGTTTATAATAATAAAGTCTTATTATACCATAAAAATCATTTCTTGTAACCACCCACTTCTAATGGAAGTGGGTATATATACTTTCAAACCTACTCTTCTTGATAACATATCTTTCTACGCTAAATTTAAGAAATTTAACCGTGCTCCACCATTACCTAAATAATGCACCAAGTGTTTTCATCCTGTAAAGCTGGTGGGAAATATATTCATTTGCATAAATACCAATTGTAAAAAAAAGACATGATTTATGGGCCGGGACTCCGCTTGCTGGGTTCCATTCTATGTAATGGGATCGTCACTTCCAGCTTATTGTTGAATGTGCAAGTAATAGTACTGCTGCATCAGCTGCAGCAAAATATTTTGTTAATGAAAGAACTGTGGACAGAGTATTTGATCAATTTCGTGAATATTGTTAAAAATATCTTGAACGTATATAGTTTTATGATGGAGAAGACAAAGAAATTGATGAATTCGTAGGGGCACGTGTAAAGTATCATAGGGGAGAACCAACTAAAGGAACAACTAAATGGTTCTTTTCTATACGCGGAAGATAGTCAAGGATATTCCGTTGCTTCTATATTTTGGGAAGAAGTATCGAAGAAGTATAACCTCTTATTAATAAACATTGTAAAATCGGTGACACGGTATATTCTGACGGACTTGCCACATATAAGCATCTGTCATCAACTTTTGTACATAAGTCAGTCAACCACTCAGAACACTTTGCTGACCCAGAGGATCCTACCAACAACATTAACGGTTTAGAAGGATCACACGGCGCTTTGAGAAAAAAAACTAGCGTTCATGGTTCAATTTAAATAAATAAAAAGTAACTCTACTTCGATTTCTATTGCCTTCAGAGATAATTTGGTCATGATCCCATATAATTCTTGGATTATGTGTGGCCTTCATACTTATATTTAATATAACTTATATTTAATAATATTTTATCGTAATTCTTACTATTTAGCTAGTATGTATTAATAAAAAATTATTCATTGAAATATAGCTGATATATACGTTAATAATTAAATTTTGTATAAATATATATTTAATTACATATTCTAATACATATTCTTTATTTATTCATTAAGTGATTCCATCAATTACAGGTAAATAGCTCTTTTTAAAGAAGTGGTTTTAATATATTTCCATGTTGTATTATAATTTATAGCATAAAACGACTTTTCATTCCACGAATGAATATGGTTAGTATCAATTTACCTACATCGTAGATTACAACGTGTTAACACATTGTTAAGAAGGAGATTAAGAAGGAGACTATTCACTGACTATTCTGAGTTCAGTAGAACTAGAAAATATATTATTCAGAGTGACAATCCTAGAAGCTGAGGAAATTGAGATTAGTTTGTGGCAACGTTTTTGTGTTCTAAGTGTAGAATCATCTAAATTTCAACTTTTATTTCACAGTATTAAAAATAAAAATAAATAAAATGACTCACTTAACTGTAACCAGTACTAAACTACTCAATTCAACTCAATGCAATAAATACTACACCTTAATGAATATATTTTAATAAGAATAAGTATACAGTAGCTGTAACATCTTATAACCATCATATCCACAGCCATCATCTCTGAAAAGTTAATAACCTAACATGTAATAATATTATATAAATATTAACAGCACAGTAATAACACAATAAAGTATAAAACAATACTATCATTTCTGAATTGATATAATTTGATGACATCTCAAAAAACTAACAAATAAAAATATAGAGTCCTTTATGTACATAGTTACAGAAGTAAAGAACGCATTAAAATGAAAATATCATTTTAAAATGTTCCTGTGATTGAAGTAATCGATTATTGAGTGGATGTTTTTGAGATGTACCAAAAGAGTGAGCCGATATATACTCAATTCAATCATTTCATCTTCATATTAATTAGAATAATTTTGTATCTTATGCAGCAAGTAATTCGTGAATATTTTTTAATTAATTGGCAATACGTACTTTTAATTTTACTGTATTTAACATATGATTTATTTGGTATCCACGGTATACTGAAAATATTATTCATTGAATCGTATAGCTTCTATGTATTTAAATTATTTTGTACATTATTTTGTATCGTGTTATTTAAGATTGTTGTTATATTCTAATAATATTATATTTATTTATTACTGTATTTTTATCATTTTATAACATCACTCCAAATACAATGGTATATACTAACCCGGATGTAATAAACGCACCACTTATTCAATTCCGCAATAAAAGACCATAACTTACTAAGAAAACTAAGATATTAATCATCAGCGGTGTTTCTGCATCAGTTGCGATTATCACAATTGTAGTTCTTTGCGTAGTTTTAACTGGTAGCTCTGACCCATACATTCACTTCAAATTCACAGAGTCTTATAACTAGATCCCAAATCCTGAGCGTGGGTGGCATATGCATTAGGACTCTTAAAATTTCGCTGATGGTTCATTAAACTGGCTTCTTACCACCTGGCGCGATTCGTACACAGTAAAATACGTTCCAAAAAACACCAATTTAAAAGTTTTTGGAACTATTTTATTTGTAAAAGCAAATTTGAAAAACAGTAAAGCTTTAGCTAACATTCCGTCAGCTAAGCTCACTGAGATCAGACAAGCTTTTACTAATGTAAGAAACAATAACTTAAAAGTTATATTTAGACCAGCTTATGATTATGATGGGTTATCCAAGCCAGAACCAGCCCAGATCTCAACCGTTTTAACACATCTAGCTGATTTAGCCCCAGTGCTAAATGATAATAAAGATGTTATCCTGGGCGTATAATTTGGACTCATTGGCCCTTGGGGAGAAATGCACAGCAGCATTTACAATGGGAAAAACGGTCAAATTACTTATGAAAATGCTGTTAAATAAATAGGAGATAAATATCTTCAGCTTTTAGATCCTGAAATTAAGATTATGGTGAGAAAACCAAGCGATATCGGACTTATATTAGGAAAAGACTCCTATACTGACATTAGTACAAGAATCGGCTTGTATAATGATGCGTTGTACACAAACGCTGATGACTACGGCACCTTGGATCCATACGACAAAACAAACACAACAATCCAGAACTACATTTAGTAAACTACGAAAAACTCAATTTCAGTCGGAGAAACATTCTCATTCCAATCTTCGGACGCAGATATCAAAGGAAACTACTCTACTTTCAATAATGTAGTCAAAGAAGCTGGAATACAACACATCACTAGTTAAAATCTATGGGGTTTCACAGAAGACTTCGATGGACCAACAAATGGTGATGACAGCTACTTTAGGTGGAGCGATACTTCATTTAAAAAGTTTACAAATATGATGGGATACAGGTGGGTCCTTTTGAATATAAGTTATCAAAACGCTAAGGGTCATTTTGAAGGCCTATTCTCTCTTAAAAACGTTGGTCTTGCTGCGATAGTTCATAAACGTCCAGTAAACCTCGTAATAAAGTCGGGAAACATTGTTCAGAAAACTGCAATTAATGCAGATCCTAGCACGTGGTATTCTACCGAAGAATACAAAATATTATTTGACGTTACCACTAAACAAGAATTAATAGGTTAAAAATGTGATATTTATTTGGAGTTTCCGGATAAAGACGCTGCTCTGGCTCTTAAGCCTTTATACTCTGTGAGATTGGCCAATAGTGACGTGGCCTGGGACGATGCAACTGGATTGAACAAGATTATAAGTGATCTGGTAATGCAGTGAAATCAAATAATTATTCTAATTGACATTCATTTTTACATTTTCTTTTGTATATTTTTATTATATATATTATCAATTCTGATTTCACTCGCATTTAAACGCTTCAACGCTCTTCAGTAGCCATTTATTGAATGAATTCTGTTATTGGTGAACAATATCTTGAATTTTGCCTGCGAAAATTATCTTTTTAACCTGTGTAACCTTTAGTTGGCGTTCGTTTTATTAAAATCGTGTTTCGAACAATTTCTTGTGCATTTGAACTACAATTTCCATCGCGAGCTCTTTCGGTGCTTCTTGAATGAACACACTGTCTTCAATCTATTGTATTTTTTGTGCTTCGAATTTATTTACTCTTATTAGTTTTCCCTGTTCATTGAAGTCAATATCAATCGAATCTTAGTTTACCGCTTTCAACCTCGGTGTGAATTTTTCAAAAAGTTTTTCCTCGTCGTACACTTTCGTAACTTCATTTCTGTAATTTTAATGCAAAACGTTAAATCTGAGTTATCCATTGTTATCTGAATCAACACTGTATGCTCCAAAAACGTCGAATGCGACCACTCCACTGTCAATATTTGCGAACCACATCCGTTTGCACTTTGTTCTTTCCACTTCAACGAATTAATTATCAATTAATTTGTAAACGGCTCCGTTTTAATCATGAGCAAATAGTGCATTTTGTAAAACAAAGCATGAAGCGGAGGGGTGAACTGACAAAATGTAATTTGGAATTTCAATCACTTACTCCAAATTCAGATTCTACATGTTAATTGAATATAAATGAGAGCAGAACTGAATATACAAATTAGATACAGTTTTTAAGGGTCGGTGATAACACGAAGGGGAAATGTGAACTGGTTTGCAAACGGAAGGGAAAGGAGACGTAAAGATAATTTTAAATTAGTTGTCCAAAAAGAGCAAACTGTCGTTTTGCACTGATAAAAAGATATTATTGGATAACTAAATCGGATTTAAGAGAAAATGCGGGTTTCTAGTCAAAACAGCTTATGGAGTAAATAGGGGCTTGATTTTGCCGCATATGCACGCGTTGATTATGCTCAGTTGATGCTGAAGTGATTGAAATTATAATTATTCGCGCTACAAATGCTCTTGATAGAGTTTAAGCGACTCGGATATTTTCTGCAAACCAAGCTGCTTGATAAATATCTTCTTCGCGTTGGAGCTGTAAAAATTTATATTTGATAACTCTCCAGTACCTGTTAGCAGGTTAAAAATGGAGTGATTAGTGTCAAAGCCTATTATTAAGTAATTATAATACTAATGTTAAATATTGAGCTTGGTACCGTGCTAATATGCCTTCTTCTAAGTAAAATCAGCGTTTACCACGTTCACAGCAAAGTCAACCACATACAAACGATCCCAAAACTAAAATAATTGACCGGATAAGAAGCATAAGAACTTTAATTGCCCCTCTTTAATCTCATACACCTATCTTCTGCCTTGCTAAACATAAAGCGTGTTATTCAGGTAAAACATTTCAGAGTCCTCTTAAATCTTCACTATTGGATGCAAAGTGAAATCATCCAATGAATATATGTACTCACTAGATTGAATAAAAATTTGCCCTTACAAAAATAATCCTTTGCTCATTGTTATAAGAGGTTCCTATTCGCAAATTATACCCCTACTAAATATTTATGTTTCACCTTGTAATATAATTAATTTACCAGATAAGACACTCATATTTATGTCATGTTCAAGTCCAACTTATAAAACATTCATGTTAGGAGTGGTATCTTTATCTATACTTATACTATACTTTATTACATAAAGTATTTAACTCAGTTACTATTATAAATTATTTATAATTTTTCTTATCTTTGAATAAAGAAAATTGGTTATTCCCCCAACCAAATATATTAAAATATAAAATTGTCAATATCACTAGTTTATATAGTTTTAACACGATATATGTAAATATTTCATCTCAATTATTACTATTTATCTCGAAATGATGAGTATTATAGTAAATGACTTATGAAAGGTCGGACAGGGATTTTTATAAGCTTAAAGCACCGTGAATGACAATATTTAAGCAATTATCAGCGTCAAATGAGGTTTTTCTTTGAAATTTACAATTTTAATTAGCATCAATTGCTAGCATTAATTAATAAATCTATAATAATACATATAAGTCTACATAAATTACGTTCTATGTTAGTAGTTATCATGAATTTTGTTTCTAAAATACTGCTTTAACTTTGCTTGATGATTTATAAACAAGAACTTGCTCGCGCCCTGAGCATGTTCATGAGTTTTTATTATAAATATATAATATATTACGTTTAATGAGATGTTGGCGCAAAATCCACTCCAATTCCTAATGATGAAAATGCACTTCACTAACTGAAACTTTATTAGTGAGATTTTTGTGCACAAAATATTGAGTCACCAGGGTCATGACAACAATGTATATCTGAATTTAAAGCGATATTTATTATTCAAAAACGTGGAATAACCTTTGAGTCAAAAGAATGTAACGCCAATTAGGTTGATCTTTAATGATCGGTAAATGTCTGGAACTAACTTACAAATTCTGCGCAGAAAAGTTGCCAAATTATAAATTGAATTGATGCTATTAAAAGTTTAAGTAGAAAGACTTCTAATCATGAGTCTGGTTGAGCAACTTTTTTCTGAACTCACAGTAAGTGACAAGTTGTTAACTTTTAGTATCAGCTTTATCTTCTAAAAGAAATATTTTTGGAAACTGAAAAATAAAAATTTAGAAGAAAAAATTATTTTACACAAACAAAATCATTTATTATTTCAGAATCATCGAATTCAATTCACACCAAAATTATCGAGATTACTCATGTCGTCATTGTTTGTAATTTAGATTTTAACTATGTCCACGAAACTGTAATAACCAAGGAATTAAGAGAGTTTATTTCAAAACTGCAGTGTTAGTAGCAGATGATTGTTACAAAAATTAATAAACATTTCAAATTTTAGTGATTTGATAGGATGATAAATTGTAATGTTCATAATAATTGAATACACTAAGGAGTGAATTACTATTAATTATTAAATTTTATTACTGTAGTAGTACGTAATCATTTTAGAAAGTAATAACTATTCGGTACTTATATTCATCCCACTTCACGTAATGAAATTGATTTAACAAATATCTTTTACACATTCTCAATTGAGAGAAAGAAAAGCTAAATAAATCAAATTATATTCCTTGATAATTAGAATTATATTACCTGAAACATTTTAAATATAGATATGATGATTTTGTGCATAAGTTCAACATTATAGAGATTTAATAAATATTTAGAACAAAAAATACTATTATTCTTTATTAATCTACATATAAATAATAAATATATAATAAGAAAACTTTAAATTTATTTTGTCGTTTCTTATTTAACTATTTTATATATTATTAGTATTGAATGGCTATTTCAATAGCTATCAGTGATCAACATAAATTAATGTATTCTCTGTTGTATAATATTGTTTATTGGTTGTCATGGTCTTATTAGAATAATTATTCCGTTTCAAACTACTATATGTATAATATTTATAATTGTAATTTAAGTCTGCAAATATACATTTAGCTTAATAATAATATTATAATTTAACAACTGTAGTATTATTAGAATCTTTGATTTATATGTGTTAAATATTTTACTTCATAAATTTTTATATATAATTTTGTAGCAAACTAACGTTCAATATAAAAAGCTAATTTTCTTTATTATTAAATGCCGCAATTACCATTTACGGTCCTAATAAGATAGCCACAAAATTTAAGTACTACTAACATTATTCGAAAAATAGTGAATTTTACCTAAATTTAAAAAATATTTTTGGATTAAATCGGTACTTAACCAATATAATTTTAACTTGATATGCAACAAAAAGTTGCTCAACCAGACATCAAAATATTAAGTATTACACGAGTTATTAGCAAAAATAGTGTTGAAAAATACAGTGAAAAATGGGTGATTTTTATATTTCTTCTACCAGCTATTATGGACCATTCTCTATGTTATAAAGTTACAAGATACTAATACTATTTACTGTTTATATTATAGACAAGATGATTAAATAAATCTGTATTGAGATATATTATGAAAGTGCAAAATATGAGAAAATAAAAGAGATGAAAAATTATATCAATTTTGGGGTCAACAGTACATTAGCTCCTGTTCGCTATTTTCCCTCAATATAAGCATAGGTTGCTTTATAAAACGCGAGCGATCTCTTGTATTTATAATGATTCCGCCTTCATTATAATTGAAGTGTGAAATTGAAAATATAGCACATATACAGGTAAATAAGTAGTGAAGGGAATTTAACTCAAAAACGTGGACTAAACTGCTGCAATATTGAATATATGTAGGTTCGGGGGGAATAACCAGTAAATTTTAATGTTTACTTTACATACCATATGATATTAAATAGTTATCTGATAACAAAATAATGTTAAATCACACATAATAAATACATTAAAGCTGTTACATAAACAAGGAAGCAGAATCACTTAGATTGGAAAAAAAGATGAAAACCATTTTAATATACTGCAAATTCACTACAAAAATTTTTTAGAATATATATTATTTTTATTTAGTTAATCTTTAAAAACCGACAAAGGTTTTTCGAAAAAATTAAATAGAATGTTGTAGATATAACTCTCGCTTATTTGTTTTATTGTTTTCATTTTATATTTCATTTTATAATTGACAATATAACATTATATATGAATTTAAACAACTTTTATACATTTTTCACATCCTAATATAAATGCATTAGTGGCAGAAACAAGTTAAACGTTGTCACATTGCTGAATTTATACATAAAACATAACATTTGTGATTAAATTTTCGACTCATAGATCTTAGAAAGATAAAAGTTAACCAATAATTCGTTTATTTAATAAGAAGTATTAATAATACTGAACAAAAACTGTTAAAGTAAAACCAAACGTTTAATATTTTAAAATACGAAATTCACTTGTAAATATTTAGATAATAAACTAGTTCTGGCAAAACTAGTAAACTGTGAAATATTATTTTATTCTGGCGATCACTCGACGCAGCAACCTTAACAAAAATTGGCAGTTCATAGAATTTTGTGACTGAACTTACTTTTAAATGTACTTGAAGTTCAGAATTGTTCATTTCTGACTCATCTTTGGAGTGAAATAGTGTAATTTTTAATGTTGTTAATATGTGTTGGTTAGCACTGGATTATGATCATTCCGTTTCCGCCACTATAGCCCATTTTTTAATTTCACTCCATATCCAGCAAATCCAGAGTCAAAATTAAGATCATTCAAATTATGAACAACTAGGATACTAGAAGCATTTGTATTGCTACAAAATTCAATATTAATTATATTTAATATTTTTGATCATGAAGAAGATAATTATAATTTAACGTATTATTATTTCAAGATAGTATACAACTATATTGATTCTTACTTAATAGTTTATGTACTTGAGTATTTGTGTAATTCAAAATATAATTTATGATTTACACAAACAAGTTTTCAGTCGGCTTACTGTAGGTAAATTAATAGTTACCAATATAGTATCATTAATTTAAACTATATTATTTAGTTTGTTGAATATTTGTTGAGATTCACAACTCATAAATTCGAAAAATTTAAACTATTTCCATTCAGTATGAAAATGGGATAACGTAACTTATGATCAAGTTCTGGCAACCAAATTTTTGTAGAAGCTCATCATACAAAATATTTTGGTAAATATGCATGAAGTGGACTTATTATTACTCTGTAAAAACTAGATGTGTAAGAGTATAATCATATAATATTAATTTTAATATGTTGTATTTTACTTATCAACAAGTTAAAAATACAAATCACTCTAACTACTTCAGTGCACATCTATACTTGTATATTTTTACGTGCGCATCTCAAATACGTGCGTATGTAGCCACTTTTACACTACTTTAGATATCAATGGAACTATAATCCGTGCGCCGTATGTTTGGAGTGAAAATATAGTTTTACATTATAGGTTGTTTCGACGCGAAGCGTCGCAAGAATTTTAGCATTATAACATGATAACATATGTAGAATGCAAGGCTCATGTAATTATCTAAACGATTATATGGATATTATATGAATAGAACTAGCATTTATATAACACATTATTAACTTAAAATTTAATTATAAACCTTACATAAGTAAAGCATTAAGGATATAAATTATAATTATAATTTTAATATAATACAACATTCTATAGTACTCTATCACCCCCCTGTTGGGAATATATTGTTTTAAATGAAAGTGTAAGCATATTTTTACTCTTGCCATGTGTCTCTTTACTACTTTGATCCTTTCATTGTACAGTTTAAGATGTGCACTGCACATCTTAAACTGCTTGCCTCAATTATAAAATTTTTTATTAATATTTTATGGTTAACATAATGATGTATTTTCATAATCTTACTAGTTGTTTTTCCTTTACCTTATAGTCCCTAATATAATCACTTAACTTTCATTTATACTTGCATGGTCTACGTTTCAAGCGCATGTCTTCGCGGGCAACATACTCAATGTTGGAGAATCAGCCTCATACCCAGTCATCGATGGAAATATTTTCTTTGTTGATGTTGACTCTGGTATTGTCTAGCATTAAACTAATAATTTCTTTAATCTTGTTACTCATCTTCAAATTGTTTTCTACATGGCAATATTATAATTTGACTAAATTAGAATGATGCAGGTGTGATATAATAGTATTCAGTTCCTATTGGTATTTTGACATACATGAATGAGTCTGAGTGCGACTCTATCTTGTCTTGTTTTGGAGAGGAATGTTCTGGCTATATATATATATATATATATATTATATTTGTATATTATATATTTGTATATATATTATATTTGTTTAGAATTAGAGTCTTTATCCTCATCATGTCCAATTTTATCCAGTGTTTCACCTTTGAGTTCGTTTGTGAGTCGTTCTTTCTCGTACTGGTCCTCTTTCATGAGGTGTAGTGTTGTTCTGAGTATATTTGGTGAGCACCACCTTTAAATTTGTGGGACAGAGCAAAACGCATGAGATCTTCTTTGGGAACGTTTACTTCTATTATTTTCAAGGCCTTTAATTAGCTCATCATCTATTTATAGATATATTTCTTGATGTTTTCTTACGTTTCCTCGCATACATCCACAAGAGGTCCATAGTTTGCATGTAAAGATACATTTTTCGTAGAATGTGTATCGGTTATGTAATGAGATATCGAGATCAAACAGGTTACTAATTCTTTCTTGTACGTTTGCAAGTATTTGATCCGTCAATGGTTTCGCGTCTTTTTTTAAACATAATATATATAATAACTATTTCGGGCTCGGAGTACAGTTGACTGCTCAGCTGTCGACAATTGAAGACTTTGAACTTGAGCAAGTGAAGACGGCATCGTTGCATACTATACTGCTAAAAATCTGGAATATTCATAACAAAATAGGTAAATAAATGAATATTACAAAACTTAAAACCGATAATTACACATATTATTTGATTACATCTATTAATTATTACTAAATATTACAAACGAGGTTCAGTTTAAGAGAGTGAGAAAATAATATTAATCTATTAATATCAATTGTGTCAAAAACTGAATATTTAAAGCGGATAAGTATGGATAAGTGCTAATAAATAAATGAAAATATAAATAATCATTTCAGAAACCACTACTAATAGAGCTTTCGGTAATTAATGCACAATATATACATATTGTTATCGAGCAGTACGAATTACTTTTAGACATTATGTTGCTTAGTAGATAAATTATGCAGTTGCTGTGTGCTTCTCTTTACGTTTTGAATTAATTACATCAATTTTACATTTTACAATTCTATGTTAGCGACTGCGTTAAGTTCAACAAATGATACACTACTGAGCGAGCAGCTACTAGTCATTGACGAATGAAAGCTTTTAGAGTTGACGCACTTCAGAGCAGGGAGACTTGGTAACATGTGAAATGGAATAAACACTAAATCAATTATGAGTTGAAGATAATAACCGAAACTAGTATGAAAAGTAATCTTGGCTCACTAAATACGAGATTCGATAACTTGAAATTACAAAGTAATTTGACAATTAAGTGTTGATCCACAACCTCGTGTCAACATATTTATTAACTTTAGGTCTGTTTTTGTTACAATTGGAATGGAATGTACAGTGACATTATTCAAAATATTACAATACTAATATTCTGGATTTCACATTTGCCACCTAACATACTAACGCATTATTTTTGTGTGAAAAATATTATAACTATTATAAAATGACTCACTGTAACCTTATCAATAGTATCAAGGCTCAATCATTCAATCTTCATCTCATGAAGATGCACAAATCCGAATTAGTTACACATAACGTTATTTCAAACTAATCTCAATATACCTCATCTTCTAGGATTGCCACTCTGAATAGCCATTCAGACAACCTGTTGACCTCAAAGAATATTTATAAATATTTCAAAACGACTTTAGAACTTTTCGATTTTAAAAGAGAACTAAAATAGCAGAGTAGAATTATAGCTAAAAGATTTCCAACTTTTGATTTTGTTAAAAGTTCAAATGTCAAAGTATTATAATTATATTCATTACTCAAAGTTATTCTTTGTAATTTGCAAAAATTATTAAATGTACTGTAAGTTACCAAAGCTCAATTCAATCATCTATAATCCAAGACAAAAATCCAAACTTAGACAATGATCACAAACTAATCGCAATCTCTTCAATTTATAACTTTTAAAGTTACCAATATGTAATACAAGTGGTTAAATTTTGTAGTAGTTGCAATATATAATACTGGTTGAATCTTGTAGTAGCTTTATCTACTTTTTTAGTTTTTGTGATATTTTAAAATTTATAAGATACATGAATTCAACATTATGTATCTAGCGCGTATAGTGAAATTGTACTCGTTTTATAAAAATGTAATCAATCAATTTTAATAATATTTTAGTTGATTTTATTCAACTTTATTCTTTTTGCAGCTTTGGATTCAATTTTCCGCTTCATAAATGGGTTGTGGTCCGCAAGCTACTCTTTCTCCAGATATTCAGCCAGCTCCAGCTCCCTAGCCGGTTTCTGAGCAATAATAGCCTTAACCACAAGCACAACCGCAATTATAATAAGTAGATACCTCAGCCGAGGTGTAGTCTCTGATTAACATGCTTCTTGATCCGCATTCCGACTTATTCTAGAACTACATCGACTTCAAGACGCTGGAGAACATTCAACGCACATTATCTTTGTCTCCAGTTCACATTAAATAACTGTTTTCAATTATAAATAACTCAAAGACCAATTTGTCCCTGTCTTACTCGGCCTCGAACTCCATTTCCATTCTGAACTTCTTCCACTTCCCCTTCTCCAATTTGGATTTCTCAAACGTGCACATTCCCTGTGCGAACCTCTCCGGCTCAATTTGTGAACATGCGAACTTCTCCAACGCGGATCTTTCGGGCGTAAACTTCACGAATTCTGTTCTGAACGGAGCAAAATTCGACGGGGCGAACATGAAAAACGTTGAGTTCAACGAGAGAGCAAGTGTGTTCTGCGGTGAGGTGAACGTGATCTGCTTTAACTCAAAGGGGTAATTGGCCACTGGAGACTCTAAAGGGGTGATTAAAATCTGGGACGTTCATAGCAGCGATTTGATAAGGACTATAACTGACCACGCCTCACAGGTGAACTGCTTACAGTTTAACCAGCAGAACGAGCTGATCTCGGGCTCAAACGACTGCTAGGCGCTGGTACACAACGCACGCGGAGAACTGGTGCAAACGATAGACTAACACACGCACTACGTAACGTGTGCATAATTCGGACAGGATCTGATCGCAACGGCCAGCATGGACAAAACAGTTAAAATATTCGAGAAAGGAGAACAAACACACAATATCGTGCATCCAGGACCAGTAACCAGCATCTCGTTATCAAAAGACGGAGAAATACTCGCAACTGCATGCGGACCAGTGGTAAAATTCTTCGACACAAAAACTGGGAAAGCACTACACCAAATCGAATCAGACACAGACGTTAACCAAGTCGCCTTCGGCAGCCAAAATATCGTACTTAGCTCCAAAAATCAAATACAGATTTACAACGCACGCACATTCCAAAACCCTAACCTAAAAGTACTCAAAAACCCAGTCGGAAAAATTTCAAGCACACAGATACAAGATGATATCATCGCGGCAAGTTCAGATGACAAAACTCTCATCATCGCCAATACAAACGGAAAACTCATCTCCATGAGCCAACAAGAACACCAAATCGTCAATGTGTGCTTCGGGCCGAATCAAGTCATCGCTTGCGCGGATGTAAAAGGCAATATCAAATTCACAAATATCTAGCAACCAAAAAATATCAAATAGGATATTACACACACAGAAAAAATACAGTGCATCAACTGCAACGACAACTATTTGGTTTCTGCTTCATATGACATGATTCTAATTCACAGTCTCAGCAACGGTCAAATATTGGGTTTGATTTATCCCGAAGCCCATATCCAATAATAGGGTTCACTCAAATGAAAGTTGTGAATTTTTGATTTTATGATAAAATAATTTATATTTATGTATTATATGTAATAATTGTAATTTTAATACATTCTCCACCTCCATATCGCATATTGCAAAATTTACTAAATTTCACTTTTTAAGCTTTAAAATAAGAGCTGGACAAAAACTTAAAGAGACTTTTATTGTTATTATACTAATATGTAGTTTCATATATTGCTGGCAATTCACAGTTCTTCAACCTCGTAAAATTTGAATATAGCTAAAATAGTGTAAAAGTACATTATTTGTATCTCCTATATTCTATCAGCGGCGTATGGGATTCTTATTGAGTAGAATACTCAACATATATACACAAGTTATCCAAATTATCTGGAAGATTGGGAACTTGCTCATTTTTAAGATTCCATTTTCCGAAACTCTGAATTTTGGATTGGTAATCGGTTTGTTAAGCGTATACAACGGTACTTCCGAACCATACAAATATTTCATATTTATAATGACAAAAATATATATTTATTTTGTAAAATAATGGCACATATTTTAATTATCCACTTCAATGAAAACAGAGAATATCAGAGAAATTAAATAACAAAACTACGTGATATGAGTAATATTATATAAAATAAGAATAAATGATATTAAACGTTAATATTTTAATTATTAATTAAATACATAATATGTTCGATATAAATATCCAGATTTGTAGAATAGCTATAAAACCTTCCGGATAACTTGAAAAGATATTTTGGGAAATAATCATCTGTAGTGCTAGACTATGTTACCCAATACAAAATGATTCAAAGTTTCAAAATCAAGTGAACCCTATTATCATATCCATGTATCACGAATTGGTATTAATGGTGAAACCATCGTTTGTGATGCAGACAATGAAATATATTGTTACAATTTTAAAGGTGATGTAGTAGATAAAATAACCGCTGAAATGAGCGCAAAAAGATAAGTAGAAAAAGCAGGCTTAAGTGTTAAGTGTGATTACAATAAAATAATCGTTTAAAAAGGAGAAAATACAATTTGGATAGCAGGGAAAACCCTTCAATTGAAAGGAATTGAGTTCAACGAAGTATAGTATTTATCTAATGAGAATAGAACACTCATGGAGTAAAGAGCCGAGTGATATAATATAAAATATTATAATTGATAAGTAAGTAATACTTTAATTTAATGAGTAAGTATATTTGTATGTTTCGTCTTCTATTGCACTACTTTAACTCAATTTTAACTAAAATATGTATACATTTAATAACATAACAAAAAATATTTTTAAGCAGTAAATTGGTGTAATTAAAAAAGTTATAAATGAATTAGCTCAATCAAGAGAAAACCCCAAGAGCTTTAGTGAATTAATTGATTTTGAAATTCGTCCCTTTTAACACTACTTTTGAACTTATAAGATACGCTCTTGATATGGAAAAATTATATATTCATGAATGTTAATATTCTGATATAATATACTTATAGTACTAATGGCGACCTCATAGCTGCACGTATAGTTCTACTCTTACAAAATGTCCTAAAAACGACCACTTTTAATTCAATATTATTTGCATTATTTTCGTAACCATATAGTTGAGTGGCACATTCAACACATCAGATTATTTTTTGTATATGTCTTGGTCCACAATAATAATTATACTAAGTGTTACTTATTCACTTCTGAGTCTCACTTTTAAATAGGGGAAGTACAAAATGTACAATTAATTTAGAAACTATCAAGTATAAGCTGAATTGAATTATACTGCAGTACTTACTACTTCTAAATAATTAAACTATCATTGAATATTATGAATATTTTGCCTGGCTATTTCACGCAAAATTGAATTTGGTTGAGTACAGTTGACAAAATACTTAAGTTGAATTTTAATACATAGAAGATTTATATAGTTTACTAGCCAATTATATTAATAGTATAACTGCTCGCCTCAAATCTGTCTTGTTCTTTTGAACGAAGCTCTTGAAAGTTCTGGTAATATTGATGTTTTAGCCCGTTGAGCTACAAAATATATATTAAATATAATATTTGTTTAGATATTAATTAATATAATAATTTCGTTTCAATAAGTTTCGTTATCTTTATAATACAGAATAACATAAAATTTAACAAAAAGTCGATGTAATTTGAAATGATGAAGAGCCAAGAGAATAAAACTTATTTATTGATAATATTATTTAATGTTATTAATACTACTTCCATGACCAGCTGCAGATTAGTTATTGAATTAGACTGGACTTGAAATTATCAGCATAATTTTAACAACTCACTCAATAAGCATCTTACGAAATATATTATAAATTTATTATATACTGCTCCAATTAGTTTTAGAATACTTCGTTATTAGAAATATTTAATATAGTTGTGTTCAAAATAAATTTATGAACTTCATAATTTTGTGAAGATCTATGATAGTACTACAACAAGGAGGGGATATTAATCTTAAACGTTTACTTTATAATTGATGAATCAGATCAGAACTAATCTCATTTTTATAGTAATCGATTTATATTATTGAGTTGATGTTAGCTAGTTTTGATATTTTTGAGTACTGGCGATTATAAATAATTACATCAGAAATATATATTTATCTGGTTAATTATTTTCTCACCACTACAACAAGCCAAAGAATTTCTTCAATAATTGTAAAATCACAATAATAGCTCTTACAATAGAATATTCAGAACAAGTTAAACTATTAAATTTAGATGTAAGAGGTTACTATTAAATTGAGATAGATTCAGGCAGCTTTATGGTTATAACTTAGGTTGAAATTTCGTGTAAAACTGCTCCTATTAATACAACTAGTTTCGGTCATCTGGTATGTTATTCTAATATTACAGCTAATGTTTGAGTTACTGCAATGCGTAACTACAAGTTAAGCAAATTCTGTATTTTTGACGACTTTTGAAGCACTAACTTTCATATTAAATCTTGACTACCGCTTGTTCAAAATGGTCTGGTATAATTATCATTATATAGAGATTGCATTGCCTTCTTACCGCCTAAATCTAAGGAGTTCTTGGTTAATAAAAATGTGAAATTTTTAATGGTTCATTTTGTGGAGTGGAGTTGAGTACACTATTTTCTAAATATTAGTAAATTGTTGAAATATAAAATAAAAATTCACGAAACTCAAAAATTTTCAAAAAATATTATGTATTTAATACTATCTATTATTATATCAATCGTTTCATCCTTTTATTGATGATGTGTGTTGTTGCAGGATGATTTGGTCTTGAAGAATATGCAATTAATAAAATACATTAATTATTGATATTTTATTGTATCATAATTTAGTGTAAAAGATAAGATTCAAATTAACGCCCTTTAATATTTGTGTATATTAGTAATTATGTTATCACAATAACTTGCTATTTATCAATAAACAACCATCAAAATATATTTTCGCGCTTCATCATATAATCAAAATGATAACATTGTTCGTTCATTTCAACTTAAAACACAAAAATTACTATCAATCAGATGAACATCGTTTCTAGATCTGGAAGTCAACATATCGTTACCGCTAACTCTCAGCTTAATATATTATCTAATTCGCATACAGGTGCTGATATTAATAATCTTTTGGTTAATTTATCTTTCGCCCCATCTAGTGGGAATATAACTTTAATTTACAACATTAACGGAGTATTTAACATCTCTGGGTATCAGGTGCTTGGTGACTACAACAGTACTTAAACGGTTGCCATGATAGGAATTAACGTTTAAACAGCTACTATAAATGTAAATCAAGTTAGCTTCAAGCCAAATACGTATAACGTTGGAAATGGTTCCTCTTATTTATTTGGAAGTTCTGTCTCAGGTGCGAGCTCGTTTGATATTAATAATCTTGCTGTCATAAACGGAAATATTTCCAACTTTCTGCTTCTAGGTTCAACAACCTCATCTAACGAATATCTGTTTGGTGGAATAATAGCTTATATCAACACTGCATCATATGTAAACGTCAATAAAGTAATTCTAGACTCTTACCAGAAGTTCAGTACAGATTACGTGACATTTTCAGGGTTTCTGGTTGGATAACTATATTCCAGTTCAAGCAATGTTACAATAAAGAACGTGTGCCTCTAACAGAACTTGACGAGCACAACTCTATAATTCAGGGGTTTTGGCCTCATCGGATTGAATTAAGGAAACACCTCCATTTAAAACGCATCGGTTATATTCTCTGTTTAGGGCGTGTTGTTCATCTGTTTTGGAATCGTTGATAGTCAATTTTCCCTTTACGCAGAAGTTATAAATTTGAAAACTTCTGTAAGTGTTAGCTCCAGTGGCGGTAATACTGTCGGTTCAGTCTTCGGATACGAAAAAGCGAAATACTGTTTCGTTCAAAATGCGAGTGTGGTTGATGGAAACATAAGTTCCGGTTAAGATTATGTTGGTGGTATTATTGGTGACTAATATTACAACATAACGATTATGAAGTCTTTAGTTTATAACTCGAACTTTTCCGGTTCAAATCAAGTTGGTGGAATTATTGGTGAGTAAAATTCGGATACGAACGTAACGATTATGGATTCTTCAGTTTAAAACACTAACGTTTTCGGTTCAACTTATGTTGGTGGAATTATCGGAAAATGTGGATCGAAATTATATTTAATTACGTTCAGATAAAGTTCGTGTGCATTGCTGGTAATTCAGATTTAGGAGTCGTGGTCGGTTAAAATAATGGTGGAACGTTTTCGTTTATCACTTCAACCGCTTCTTCGAACTACATAAACGGCGCTAAGTAAACTGAGTGCGCCAGTTTGTCGAACACCTGGTCCGTTTCCGGGTGCTGAGTGAAAAATAAAATATTTGAATAATTTAACTATAGAGACCAAGAAATTTTAATATAAATTTTATCTACCTACATTTTATTTAACATTAAATAGGGGAATTTAACATTAAATATGGGAAAATATTATCTTAAATACCTCACATAACAATATTTAGTGATCAGTGATTAGAAATAAATTGTACATAACACTACGTTTTAGCTGATATTTAATTATAACCACTAGAAAAATATTGTTTGAAGTATAGTCGTGATTTTTTTGAGATTTATATTTAATTTCATACGTGGAATGTTGTGCTAACTGGATAACACACTTATTTACTAATTTCAAAACTAGCATTACCATAATTCTCCTTAATTGCAGTTTAGTCAAAGAATTAACGTATATATTGTATATTACAATGGTATATTTGATATAGCGTCAATAGCTGATGGCTGTTTTAACATCCATGGTGGAAATTTATTATAATTCAGTAAATCATATATAATATTATATACTGCAATAAAAATTAAAATAGCGAAATCAAATGAATGATAACATGAAGAACATGATAAAAATAAGTCTAATGTCATGGTTGCTGATAGGCTATAATGACTAAATTATGCATGAAATTAATATTTATGTTCTATTTCAGCTAAAATACATTATACTTTGCATTTATTCTATTAATCATTATAGAACTAGCGTAAAACATCTTGAAAGTCCCCGTAACTCTGAGATAGTAACTATTGACAAGTAGTATAATTGACATTTAAATTAAATTACAATTCATATGTGGGAAGTTTTACAAACATATAGAATTTGTTTATGATATTTCAAAATTTTGTAAAATATTTAGATTAATGATTGATAAAGAATAATAACACTAATAATATAATATAATGACGTTTACATAGCCTCTACGCCTTTTAATATATCACAAATGAAGTATATTCAATTATGATTATATTAGGCGGAAATTAATTAATCACACAACTGCTTCAATGCACATCTTAAACTATGTGCTTTAATTGTAACACAGTTCTATTAATACCTCATGATTAACATAATAATGTATTATCATAATTATATAAGTTGTTTTTTCTTTACCGTATTCATAATTATTACAATAATTTTCTTTGTTGCAGTTAACTTTGGTTTATTACAGTATAGTTACGGTAGTTTCTTTAAAGTATTTATAATGTTTTATCACCGGTACCAGCTAACTTATATTGAGAACAAAATTGAAAATATTTAACTTTACCTACTGTAGTAAACAATAATAATTTTGAAAGCATATTATCACAATATTAATTGCATATAGTTACATATTTTATTATTAACTAGTCTTCAAATAGTTTTCTACATGGGATTATTGGAATTTAACTAAATTTATATGATACAGGTATAATGTAATAGTATTCTGTTCCTATTATAAGTAATCTGCACCAATTCCGCTTAGTAGAAGCAAGATTATGATATGAAATATTTTTAAGCTTCAAGTCTTATATTTCTCATTTTCTGTTAAAGAAGTGGGTCTGAAATTGAAAAAACTGAATTGTCGAGTTACCATGTAATATAACAATATATAGATTTTTAGAACTATAGAAAACAAAAAACCCAAATTAACCCGACGGTCCTTTAACTGCATGACGGTATTTTTATGTTTTTGGCAAGTTACATTTTGTGTCGGAGCGAAATTAATTCATCAATGATTATATTTTACAAATATAAGGACATGAGATGGATATCAAAATTACCACTTCAGATGAGCAATTAAACAGAAATGTTATCACTAAATGAACATATTTATAATTTATTGACAAAATAGTCATATATGATAATATAAAAATGAATACCAAAGAAAATGAGATACACTTTTAGCTTAAATTAATTTTTTACTCATTATTTTGATATAAACATTCACACAGTTCATGTCTGAAGTGGTAATTTTGATATACATTTCATGTCCTTATAATTGCAAAATGTAAGCTATCTGCATTATTATTTCGCTTCAACACAAATAGTTGTCTGCCGAAAACATATAAATACCGTCATGCAGTTAAAGATTAAATGAATATACGTAATAATTAAAAACATGGAAATATATAATTATAACTTGAATTCATATAAATAGTCATAATTATTTATCATTTCCACTTTAACTATTGATTAATTAAGAATATTTATATTAAGCTCAAAAAGCACCTTTAATCTTAATCATTAAAATGTGTAAATACTGTTTACTTATCTAACTAATATTATACATGTTATAGAATTTCATACACTGGAATTATTTAAATATTCAGTACATAAAAAATATATCTGATTTGATCATCATCAATACATTTACGGGTCTATGATTATTATATTATGATATACATTTAGTATTTAATCATTATTAATGAAACTGGTATTAGATATTATTTCAATACTTTAGAAGTAAATTCAAGAAAATTATTGTAATTGACTTTAAATCTCAAGTTGCTATAGTATATAGTTCTATATATAACTAATACTAACATACACTTATATACTTCATTTAGCTCTTGTATATCAGAAAATATGATATTATTTATCGAAGAAGAGTAAGTCATGTAAATTCAAAAGAGATTTATATATCTATATATGTCAACAACATAATATTTTGTTATGACCAAAAACAATTTTCATTCCCAAAATGATGAAAGCTAAATCAGTTATGTTGATAGAAATGATGCATAGAATTTTATTGAAAGCTTATATTAATGCAATATGGCTTATAAATCTTCCATACAGCAATAATCTCACACGGCGTTTGAAAATTGGTGTTAATAAAAATTTGTAGATAAAGTGGAATTTTAACTTATGTTAATATTCTTTACAGTTTAAAGTAATACAGGTAGATAATGTAATGGTAGTAGTATTTAGTAATGCTTGTTTCATCTTTATGAAGTAATCCGTAGACGATGTCTACTTCTTATTTTATGTATAGAATTTGATACATATTTGAATATATGTTGAAATACATGAAATATTACATTTTTAATAATATTATATTAATATTTGTAATAATTCTGAAATTTAAATAATTTTTATGAATACACTCCAAACACAGTGTTACATACTATGATTTATATATTAACTCATCAATAAAATTTATAATTTCACTCCAATACCAATACCAATATTAGAAGTTAAAATTATACTATTTTCAAACTCGAACCCTTAAGTTCAAGTTAAGAATAATGAAACAAAAAGAAATTGAATACTATTATTATTAAACCAAAATATTCGGTAAACCTCAAGCGATCCACTCTTTGATCTTCTCCAGCTGTCTGGTTCTCAGATCGTCGTTTATCTTCCAGATTAGGTTCATGTCGGTGCAGTGCGATCCGAGCTCGATCCACTCTACGACCGATTCCTTGCTCACCCATTGCCCGTCAATCCACTTCTTCTCTTGCACCACGCTGAGCTCGCTCCAGGGGTCCACTCTGCCGTTGGTGAAGTAGATGTGCGTCCTGCCAACGTTTCTGCCTCCGTAGAACGCGTTTGTGTAGTCGATCATCTCCTGAACTGCTGTCTTCGTTTCTTCGAACGTGAACTGCGTGAAGAAGGCGTCATTGCATATGTGCATGAAGTAGTCCATATTGATTCTTTGGCTGAATATGGAGTCTGGATATACTGCTGTTTGGTAGTAGCCGAATTCTGTGCATGTTTGATAGAACCAGGACCTGGACGAGGAGTCTTCTTGAAGTGAGGCGATGTATGCGCTGTAAGAGAGTTTTACGCCCGTTAGCTTATTATGAGCACCTAAAACCGTCATTTATTGGTCCATAGTGGCTGCTGCGTTGAGTTCAGTGCAGAACATTTCCAGCTCTCCTTGGTAGTCAGTTCCATCGTATCCCGGAGCTTTTGCGTATTGCACTAGCCCGGCCAGTCCGTCGGTGACCGCTTCCAGTACATTCGCGATGTCCATCTCGTTCTTCCAATCTACTGTGGAATCTGTAACGTCAAATGCGGCTATGAACTTTTTACGTAGTCTATCGCTTAGCACACACTCCTCAGTGTAGCTAAGAGCTGAGTGTAGCTTTTCAAGGCATCCCACGCGTTAAAATTAACCCTGAATGTGCTTTAAATAATCAGTGTACTCGTTCATGCCCATGAATGGTCCGGATGAGCTTAAAGAAACATCAATCATGTGCGGGAAGCGGTTCCTCAACCACCCAGACAACGCCCCCGGATAAGAACCCCCCTGAACAATTACTTTCGCATTCTCTTGTTTGTAAGAGGTCTTTATGAACTGGAGGAAGCGAACTATATCAGCCTGTGCTTGCTTTGAAGATAAGTATTGCAAATCAGCTGATGGGTATGAATCGCCGTAGTACCGATGCTCGAGGGCAACAGTTATAGCTCCGAGCTCTTTTGCGAAGTAGAAGTTGGCGTACTTCACACCATCAAGAGCGGTGTCTGGAAGCGGAGACTCGCCACCAATGTGCAAGAAAATTGGACATACGGCAGATTTGCACTATTCTGTGTTCACCAAGTACTTCTGCTTGAAAGTAGCAGTGTTCGTATTGTCAAAATGATCTATAAGCTAGTCAAATTGACACTTCTACGTAGCAGTCGTTAAAGGAGCCTGCAAATCAGTTTCAACGCGCTAACGCTTTAAACACACGCACAAATCCAATAAAAGCATAGTTTGAAGTGGGGACACATTTATTTTATGGTATTAATTTTATGCTATATAATAAATTATGAGTTTATATTATCACTCTTTCTATTATATACAAATGAAAGACATCACTCCGTAAATTACGTCTATACTGGTCACCATTTTTCTCTGATGATATACAAATGTTATATACAAATAACAGCCATAAATGCATATAATGAATTAAATGACAGTATGATACAAACTATAATGTTATAAACTATAATAAGACTCAATTTACTAGAAGTTAATAGTACTAAAACTCATCATAGGTACTAGAGAACTACTTTTTGTTTTTACGTAATTTTTAATATTTTCATATATTTTCGGTCATAAAAGTAATCATTTTCGCATTTAAATCTTATTCCAAAACGATGGTGGACGATAATTGCTTAAGTATATATTATCTGAATTGACACTCAAAATTCCTGCTAAGGGATCGTAAACTCTATTTTATATTTAATTTTTATTTATGTAGAATCAATATGTCAGTCAATATGTAAATTTTAAGTTTGTTTAAAAGTGTTTATGATGTTTACTCAATAGTGTCTAAATTATGTTTAAATCGTTTAAATCATTGATATATTCTTGTGATTTAGTATGATTACTTATAATTTAGGGATATAAACAACCACTTCAAACATAAATGTATAAGTATGCGTTTAAGATAAGGAATTCACTATATCACAAATCACAATTAACTTGTTAATCTATAATTTGCATTGCGTCTGCTATTTGCTTTATTTCAGTGACAATTCTATATGTATCTCAGGGTTCTAATAGAGAGTATCGGTGCATGCAGTACCTGTCGCAATGCGATAACACTTGTTAGTTAGCTCTTTCATCTCATTACAATCCCTCTCTAGCTGTTCTTAGTACAAACTTTTTGTAAAGCATACCGCAAGAATTTAAACTGCAAAAACTTGATTCGCACACTTACAGCCTCTGCAAGGATTTGAAGCTATCTTAGATGAAAACGTAATAAGTTTAGCTTAGCTATGTAGCTGATATGAATCTTACATATGTGCTAGCTCCAAGTTAGGATCAAGTTGTTAAATATGAGTTTTCTGAGCCTTCAACTGTGATGTTCAACGATAAGTCAGTTTCAACCAGTTATAACGCCGATTCTAATTATTATGAGGTAGAATTTCATTCAACAGGGAGTACGAACGTGACCATAAGAAAAATGAGCTCTTTGAAGTAAATAACACAACCGATATACGATACTAGCTAGTGCGCTGACTATGACGACGCTAAATTAAAGAATTATCCGTTTCTTGTGGCAAAACAGAATAATAATACAGGATTTGAACTGTTCACGTTCAGCTTCATCGCTATTGATGTTGTGTACAACGGTGTGAACATAACGTGCATCGTTTTATTAGTCGTTAGTTTTATAGGGCTGCTCGAAACATTTTCTTATATTATTTACGCATTCTACAAGTTCGAGAAAAAGCAAGCCAACAAGTCTGAGCTCATCGCGTTTGTGAATTAAAAACGGTTAGACCTCATTGTGTGAAATTTTATCATAATCTATTAAAATATTATTTGTTATTTATTTGTCAAAATATAATGTTAACTGCTTTTACTTTCAATTATGAGTGATTTAACACGCATTTTGTACTAATACGTATATTAGTATACATTTACGCATTATAATTGTATTTTGTATGACTACTATGTTTCAGGATTAGAGTATTTTATCAAAAATTAGTATATTTGAACTGAATAGAATTATATTGAAGTGGTTTGTTTTATAATCTCGAAACAACATTTTAATCAATATTCCACTCCAATGACTGATTCTGTTAAGCCTTTCAGCTTACCTGTTTAGTTGGTAAAATCCTAAATTTTTATTCAACGTCTACTTAAAAAGTAAAATCTAGAAGAATGTACTACTTATCTACAACACTTGAAATCTAAATACGAATGGATTTAAAATCCGCTTCCTGTTGAATTACAAAAACCTGTTTCCAAACGTGTTAAAAGAAATTAGCCACAAAGATTTGAAATAGAAATTGCAGATGAAGAACCTGAGCCAGCACCAGTATAAAAGCAAGTTCTTAAACCTGAAGTTAAACCAGATTTGACTCTTAATGACGTAGTATCTCCACCCTCTTAGAAAAAAGTTCGCTTTTAGGAAAAAGAACCTGAAAAATCTGTGGTTAAAACTCAAGCTACAGAAAAATCATATGACTTCGATTCTGTGAATAACTCAAAAATCAATAAAGCTGAGACTTAAAAATCAGCAACAACTTACGATTTTAACGATCCAATGGCACTATTAGCACCAGATGGATCTAAAATAGATGCAGAAGAAGTTGTGCCATGTGAATTCTGTGGAAGAAGATTTGGAGCTAGTGCAATGGCAAAACATGTGGGGTTATGCCTCAAAAATCCTGACAGAAAGTCAAATGTTAAAAAGCCCGCTAAATGAGTTTTTCTTTTTATTTGCAGAAAACTTTTATGTCTTACAAAACTTCTATTTTATACAGTGTTTTCTATTTATTTAATCTATAAAACGTTAATTGTTTCATACTATTTCTATAAAGTTTAATTTATCAACTATGGGAATTATGGGACATATGACTAGTATTTCTGAAATCTTAAGTTTTAAGTTATATGTATTCTTTAATTATTCATTTTTACTAACCTAATAACCCTTTCAAATATAACTCTCACTGCCCCACGACCTTCTTTTGCTTATTCACCGGCGCTTCTCCACTAGCGAGTTCCACTTTCTGGATCATCGCGGGCCTCTTCTTCGCTTTAGCCGGGTTCTCCGCGCAGATCTTCTCGTGTGTCCCTACTCTGTCCGGTTGGAACTTTCTCGCGCAGAATTAACACGGAACTCTGTTGTCGCCCTCTTCAACAGTTTCTGGTTGTTCTTTCGGGTTGAATTTGGACGTTTTCAGGTTCTCCTCCGGTTCAGGCTGAGCTTGTTTTGGTTTGATTTGAGTTGAGGGCTTTTGTGTTGGCTGAGGTTTCTGTTGTTGCTTTTGTGGGAGGGGTTGAGTGTCCTCATCAATTATTTTGTACTTTGGTTTCTATACGCGCGGGGCGAGGGTCTGCTCACCGAGCTGCGCGTGCGGTGCTGGAGTCTTTATCCAGGGGTACTTGTCCATTAATAAGCTTAAAGAAGGGACTGCATCCGCAATCTGCACCTTACGCAAGAGCTTCTCGGAATATATCTGCGATTTCACTAGCTACACCACCAAATAAAATGGTTTCTAATCCGCCATAGTTTGGAGTGGAAACAATAAAACACGCTGTAAATCCCATTTAAATGTTAAAGACAGAATTCCATTCCAAATTTAACTAAAACAAAGAATAAAGTTAAAACTTTAATTTAACATTAAATTATAGTGAACTATTAAATAACTTTGTGTGACTTTAATTTAACTAAATCTCATATTTAGTGAACCAAGTTTGATTAACTTAGATGTCTCTGATTTTACGTTCTAACAATATTAGCTTAAGTATTTCTTCCGTTTCATATGTTACCAAGTCTTCCTGTCATGAAGTGCGTTAATTCGAAAAGTATAAACTCTTTGTTGACCAATAGTCTGCAACGCAATTCGTAGAATTTAGCCTTCATAACAATACAGATGATTTCATTGAATTACAGAATATTAGATAAATTAAATTAATTCGAAGCATCAAGAATCACACAGAAGAAGCTAAGTATTTAAATAGTAAGTTGTTAAAAATACAGAAGAACTTTATAGTTGTGGGCAACAATATGAATTTGTTGTGTAGTAATTAAAGAAAATTGTATCAACAGTGGTTTAAGGTGACAAGTACAAAATGATTGAAATACTTAAGTTTTGATTTGTATTATCAACATAAAGAATATACAAATGTACTTATTTTAATCTCTATTTACTAGTTTTCATGTTAGAAGGTTCCTATATTAATATGTAAAATCAAACTGCATCTAAACTATTATAACACTATTATAACACTACTTCGTGTAATTTCGCTTAATATTTTACCTTTTTTCCTCCAATATATTTCTTTAATTTAATCTGAACCATTTCCGCTCCATTATGAAAGACGTTAAGATATATCAGGGAGCGGAGGCGCGTAGAACCTTCCGCGTAACTGTGATTGGCACTCCTAAGTCTGGTAAGAGTTCATTATTGTATTATTTTGACAAGTTAGAGAACCCGATCGCGCGGATGGCCGGCTACTTCGAAACCGCTCGTGACGAGCGCGAAATCTCCCTTCAAACAGCTAGTGGTGTTTTAAAATGTGTATTTATTGATAATAATATATAAGATTACTCTAAAGCAACTCCAGAGGAATGGTTGAAGATATGCGAAACAGACTGCCTTATTTGCATGTGTGAATGCCTCGTTCCTAGCGTTTAAAATGCTGTTTAATTAATAAAAACGTTTTAAAAGTAAAAGAACTGTTTAATATTCTTAGCCGCAAATAAATCTGATGATTATGACCCAGATTAAATCACAATTGGAGTCCTTGACGGATACGCATCAAGTGTTGGTGCAATTAGCGTTATGTGCTCTATATAGCAAGGGCTTAACATGGATCACTTTTAGTTCCTTATAGCGGATCTGCTGATGAACCCAAGGCAGAAATATTAATAAGTTTCACAAGGGCCAGCGATTAAAGAAGCAAAAGCCAAAGGGAAAGGGTGCAGCGCGATGTGATCGTCTGTTTGGAGGCATACAAATATTTTATTTTACTGTAATGTAATCTTTAATCTTCATTTTAAATTTTTTATATAGGAACAGAATAGGCCTTATAAATCACGTTGTATTCTATTTTAAAAAATATTTTTAAATATGAACAATTATAATTTTCAAATTCATATGCCACGTAATATCATATTATCATATCTATAAACCACTTCAAATGATTTGCAACAAACCGCCAAATATTCTTCCAAATATTTAGGATCAATGCGACTAAAGTTTAATGAATTCATTCAGCAATAGCCGCTCTTCGTTGTTTGGATCGTCTGTTATTTTATTAGCTTCAAAAATTCGTAATTCTTTGTAATAAGTTGCTTATTTAAGTTAAAAGAATAAATATCTCTGTGATTGCTTATAGAAAAATGAAAATGTGCTAATGCGAATTTTGTTGAATACTCGGGTGCAGTTAAAGAGTTTCATGTGAATTTTATGTTATTAATATTTATAATATATTGTAATAAGTTGCCTTACGTACGTATAGGTGTCTAAAACTAATGATCATTCGCGTGAACTTACAGTTCCTGTACAGAAGTCCGAAAGTTAAGAGTGGGATATATATTGTAATAAGTTATAATTACGTTAAATATAAAGAACTCACTCGAATTCTTCTCGTTTCTAGTTTATGTAAATAAGTAGATCTGACTTATTTTTCTTTTTTTCTGTTTTCTTTTTGCATTAGAAAATAAAGTATATGGTAGTTTCAATAATCATAAGTCCACTTACAATGTACAAAGCCCAGAAAACATAATCTGATGTTTGGTAAGTTATATCTAATCCGATGAAGTTGAACGGCTTCATAAGTTTCTTTATTTTGTATTAACTCTGCAACTACATATTAATAATTTTTGAGTTCTGCAGCATGAAATGGAACACAATTGTTAAATTCATATTTTGGAATTTCAATGGAGTCAATGTGAGATGCGTACATTGTACTTATAAACGCTCCATTTTCTGGAATTTGTATTTGTATTTTGTTATTAGTAGTTTGCACGTAATTGGCGTCAACAAGAATACTCGAGTTCTTCTTGAAATTGAAAGTTAAATAATTATTTCCAGTTGTTGGAAACCTTTGTAAGTACAGCTCCTTGTCAATTAGTCCTGCTTCTATGGACATAATAAACTTTACAGATTCAGTTTATATGTTCAAAGATTTACACATTTTGAAAATGTGATTGGGGCTTGGGTATATTTTAAATGTTTCAATCAATGGCATGGCGCTTATTATCGAAGCATTAAAAAATGCGGCAAATGGAACATACTAAGACTCAAGTGCTAACACACACTCTTTTTCACATTCAGATAACTCGTGCATGCACTTATATTCCTTGGTCAGACCGGTTAATCCGTAAATAATTGAAATTGAAATTACACAAATCACACTGCATGTAAAAATAATCTATTAGCAAACATATTATACGCGCCAGTACTTGGAATTATTTATCTTGTACTTGTAACCGTACTACATAATTGGAGCGGGAAATAGTGATTTTAACACTAAATAATGAAATACATTCACATCAAAGCTAATTATCAACAAATTGTTTCCACTCTATTAGTTGAGTGTATTATTTCTTGTTCATTTAGCATATGATCGCGAAATACCAGATTGCTTCGACGAGTCCAATTCCGCTGATAATTAAGAGGCTGATGAATATAACATCTGCGTTTGTGGCTACTTTCGTCTGCCCGATGAACGCGAATTCGAGCGTGTCCCACCCTGCGCTTCCTTTTTAGCTAGCCACTATGTACTAGTATTTTGCACCATGTTTGACTGGTAGTTGATGCACTCATCGAATTAATATTGCGGGTACTCCATGTACTAAACCGATTTCATATTTTAAATGCTCAGAGTCCCGCCCAGATTCGACTCAACTTTTATTTTAACTGCGTTTTCAGCGTTTGTTAGTATTTGCTCCTTATTGAACCAAATCGTTTGCTACGAGTCGAACTGAATTGTAATAAACTGATTCGATTCGCCGAACACCGTTTTGGGTATTTGAACGTGATACAGCGAAGTGGACAGAACCGCGTTTTCAGCACTGAAGTCAAAACGCTCCGCTCCAATTGTTTATATTTATTAACACAACTGATAGTGAAATGTGGGCCTCTTTTACAACTAAAATTCGACCAAATCAACGCCCTTGAACACGTTCGTTGGAAAAATCGCAACGTGCGGAAGCCACGAATTAGCTAGAGCCGCCTTGCAATCCTTCTTACAAGCTGATGTTTCGTGTAGGCAGGTGTACTCAGTGCGAATACCAGTGAGGGCGTATATAATCGAAATAGAAGCCACCGAAATTATAGTCAGTGTAAGTATTATCACGTGAATGAAGCATTGCCGCGAGCGGTATTTCCGGTTATTCATCTTATACGCGAGTTTATACATTCGAAGTGGAAAATGTGAAATTATGTTGAATTATACTGATAATAGAAGAATTACTATTATTTCTTTGATTCTATTACTCTTAATTAACAATTTAGTTGTTAATTTAGTGTTGATTGTTAAAGCTATCTAATTACAAGAAAGGTAGCATTGGAGAACTTCTGTAATATATGAATATTTATTATAAGTTATAATTTAAATGAGTCGGATTAATAAATATTGAATTTTGGTGAATAACGCTTAAAATTTATAATTATCTAATCTATCTATTATTTGTGAGTTTTGTTATGTAAAATTTCTATAATCATTCCAACAATACTCACTGCCACACTTCGTTATCTGCCTCGAGAACCTCGATAAACAGCCGGATTTAGTACACCAGCAGCTCTTTGCACTTCTCCATCTTATCTTAGAATCTCTTCTGGATGTTTCTCAGAGCCAATCTTGCTGCTCTTCTTTGCCTTTAGACTTAAGTTAGTATCTGGCTCTGCTCCTGGATCCGAGCCGCCCGGTCTCTGCACAGGAGCTGCTTCTGCGTCGGCGCGCTCTGGTTCCCGATGCGGTACTGGTTGAAGCAGGGGTGGTGCTTGACCGGGGCGAATGTGGCGATGCTGTTGCTGTAGATCCACAGGGTGTCCAGGCAGGCGAGGTGTTCTAGCGGAGAGACGTCCAAGACGCAGTTGTTCTGGGCGAAGAGCCACACGAGCTTCGCACAGGAGGCGAGCGGAGAGAGGTCCGACACCCGGTTGTGGGAGACGTTCAGCTGGAGCAGGTTGGGCAGCTTGGCTATCGCAGAGATATCGGAGATGTCGTTTCGGAAGAGGTCCAGCTGCGTCAGCCCGGCCAGAGAGCCCACGAAGGCGACGTCGCTGATCTGGGTGTCCACGAGCTTCAGCGCCCTCAGGTTGCGCAGCTTTGAAATCGGGGAAGAATCCAGCAGTTTCTGGCTGCACAGCTCGAACTCGGTCACGCTGCCCAAGACGGATTCATCTGTTTAATCTTTTTTCGGAGTCAGTTGCAGTATAAACTGCTTGATGTAAGTGGACTTGCTGCCGGCTGGGGCCACGTACTCGTATGTTGACCCAGATTCAAAACTCATTGTGTGTGGTGTGAAGAATTGTAATAATATTATTATATCATTATATTTAATCATATAATTGAAAATAAATAAATCGACTTTTTGATATTAAAATTTTGAATATTAAAACTGTATAATATACATAGAAATGCATTAAAAATAAAGAAGTAAAAATAAATAAGTCGACTCATCATATCACTAGATTTGATTGGATTTCATTATTTAACTTATATTATAATTCAACAGTTGAATTACTAATTAGTTAAATTAAAATTGAGTTAATATAAAATCTGCTGAAAATACTCACTTAACTAATTGTGATGTGAAAACCCCAATGTATGATTTATCTCTACAATAATACAAATTAATCCCAACACCAAACATCATCTTCAAGGATGATTAATTAAGGATGATGTTACTTTAAAATATATATAAAAATAAAATATAATAAAAATGTAATCATGTTAATTGACGTTCGCCTAGATATTAATAACATGACTCACTCAACAGCAACAATCCGACAATACATCTAAACGCAATATATAAATATATACTAGTTATTTTACTATAGCCAAGTAAAAATAATGTATATTTTAATGATTCTTGTGGTTAGTGAATTTCCAGTTAATTAAAATGGTTTTCATCTTTTTCCAATCTAAGTGATTCTGCTTCCTCATTTATGTAACAGCTTTAATGTATTTACTATGTGTGATTTAACACATTGCATGCTGCTTTTAGAAGCATCTTACAAACTATGTTACCCATTTGTGAGTGGAAATTTAAATATATTACTATAAACGCCTTGGTGGGAAAAGATTCCACACCCTTTCATTTATGAGTCATAAATTGAAGATGATATTAATTTTTATTCATTGATTTTTGACCCTGTAAAATATTTCAAAGCACCAACCTTATGTAATATAACTATTTATAATAGCAGTATCAACGATAAATGATAATTTCATCATAAATGAAACAGTCTCTATGAGGCGAATAGTTAAATATTTGAATAACTTCAAAATTCAATCTCAAAGCCAGCCTCGTCAAAAACATGTGCGTCTTTATAAAGATGTGCATGTTTTTACTGATCATAGATCTCAAAAACATGTGCATGTATGTGAAGATCTGCGTTCTTTTGGGGATGTGCATATTACTAAAAATTTTCCACAGATTTTTATTCAGATCTTTTAAAGGATCTGAATAAAATTTATCTAGATCAAAAAAAGATTCAGATAAATGCATCCACTCACATCTTTTTCAAATCTGCAGATGGTCTAATATTCAGATGTCTCATTGAAGGTGTGCGACAAATAAAATTAGATGCAATCTGATATTATGGTATATTTGTCTAACATAGTCTAGACGTTTATATTTACAGTTTGAACTTACAACTCCGAAAGTGTAACCTCTGCAACATTTACATACATTGAACATGGAGATTATCTTATACTATGTGAAAACACATATAGATATATTTGTAGTACAAAGTTACTAACTTTACAGTACAAAATTTTTGTACTATATTTCCTTACTATATATATAGTTATTTGCGTTCTGAGACTATTTATGATTGTTGTAATCTTATACTAGTAATATTTGTTATTTATATATTTTATTTAGTTTAATTTATGATATAAAAGAATTAATTCACTTCATTCAATATGAGCGCAGAAAATGTAATAGTTTAGAAACCAAAACCAACAAAGACAATGTTGTCACGTGTAGATCCGTTATAGTCTTCTCCTGAGTTAAAGGAGAAAGAGAAGAAAATACAAGAGTAAACAAAACTTTTGGAGGAAGCTAGACAAAAGAGGGCTTAGATGATGGAAAATTAATATGAAGAGGCTCTTCGTTAGGAGAAGCTTCAGATTTAGTAGTAGGAGCAGTAAAAGCAGTTGCAGCATGAGCAGCGAATAACGGAGATAAGGCAGAATAAGCAGAACATGTACAAGCGGAGATAGGAGCTTGAGGCTAAAATCTCCAAGGTGACTCCGATTAATCCGGATATAGCTTATAAGCTGGAGAAGAGGGAGCCAGAATAGCCCAAAGTTAATAGGGCAAAGTTGATCAAGCAGATGCATCCGCAGCTGTATCAGTGGAAGCACGGAAAGACGCCAAAAACCGCGTAAATCCTGAAGCAGATTCCAACCATGCAGAAAGCAGCATCGGACGAGAACATGCTCGAGAGCAAGAAATTGGCAGTTCAAAAGAAGGAAATTGCAAAGGAAAATCAGAGCGAAGTCGTTCTCAGGGAAAGCCAGAAGCAAGCTGTATTCTAAGAGCGTCAAAATGTAGAACACCATCATCATGAAGAAAAACAGACACATGAATAGCTTCACAAACATGAATAAGATGAAGAACACCATTAATTGAACAACTGTTTTAGTAAGTATGCGGTAGAAGATTAATTGAGTTGAGAGGTTTATTTTATGTTATTAATTTTGTTGAAACGAAATAATGTTAAGCTTGTCAGTATTTCCACTTCGCAAATAATTAACAAAATTCTCGAAAACGACTTCAACCATTTAATAGGTAAATTACTATTTTTGTGTTCAATATATATTAAAACATATTATTCGTATTTTAAATCACTTTATTCATTTTTTATAAATGTGTGTGTACCCTCTTATGTCATTTTATTCGCACTTACTTTTGTATATACATGATAGTGTTTATATGCTTCTATTACTGGTCCTTTAATTGGGCTTACTACTGGTTGGTTACAACCTTCAATTTTTCTTTCGTCGTTTTCTTTAGTTTTACTTCTTTAAACACAGGATATTAAACAACTTGATTCAATTACAACTTCTCTAAATTTTATGATAATTCTTTACCAAGTCGACTTGGTCTAAAAGTTCCAACATATTCAAGCCCTATTGATTTAATATACTCAACTACGTCAATTGTACCATAATAATTATCACAGAATAGTGTGCAGTTAGGCTATTTTGGAAAATCAATAAGTCTTTTAATAACATCAAGAGTTTTTGTTTCACCTTTAGGTACTGTTTACGAAGCTGCGTATAAATCCATTGATAATATAAAATTAGTAAATGTATCCACACAAGCTCTTACAAGTATACCTCTTTTTGCTGGTTTAGCAGGATTATACTATAAAAAGAATATTCTACCTGCAAATTTGATAAGTTATTCATCTATTACAAGGTTTTTACCAAAAGAAACCAAAGTTCGAAATTCTGTATCAAGAGTTTAAGATTTTATGTTACAGTTACAAAGCAAATTTCGAGACATATATACAAAATATCCAGATTATTTTCTGGGTAAAAACCTTGTAATAGATGAATAACTTATCAAATTTGCAGGTAGAATATTCTTTTTATAGTATAATCCTGCTAAACCAGCAAAAAGAGGTATACTTGTAAGAGCTTGTGTGGATACATTTACTAATTTTATATTATCAATGGATTTATACGCAGCTTCGTAAACAGTACCTAAAGGTGAAACAAAAACTCTTGATGTTATTAAAAGACTTATTGATTTTCCAAAATAGCCTAACTGCACACTATTCTGTGATAATTATTATGGTACAATTGACGTAGTTGAGTATATTAAATCAATAGGGCTTGAATATGTTGGAACTTTTAGACCAAGTCGACTTGGTAAAGAATTATCATAAAATTTAGAGAAGTTGTAATTGAATTAAGTTGTTTAATATCCTGTGTTTAAAGAAGTAAAACTAAAGAAAACGACGAAAGAAAAATTGAAGGTTGTAACCAACCAGTAGTAAGCCCAATTAAAGGACCAGTAATAGAAGCATATAAACACTATCATGTATATACAAAAGTAAGTGCGAATAAAATGACATAAGAGGGTACACACACATTTATAAAAAATGAATAAAGTGATTTAAAATACGAATAATATGTTTTAATATATATTGAACACAAAAATAGTAATTTACCTATTAAATGGTTGAAGTCGTTTTCGAGAATTTTGTTAATTATTTGCGAAGTGGAAATACTGACAAGCTTAACATTATTTCGTTTCAACAAAATTAATAACATAAAATAAACCTCTCAACTCAATTAATCTTCTACCGCATACTTACTAAAACAGTTGTTCAATTAACACGAAGACATGCACGAATAACATAATAATTAAGAGCAAATCCACGAAGATCACAACGAACATGAAGAAGCTCACGAGCATCATTACGAGCACAAAATTGAAGAAGTGGAAGAACCTGTTCACGCACACCACACTCACGAACCTGAAGTTGAGCATGAAGAAGTTTATCACTAGTAAGAGGAGCCAATTCAAGAAGAAGTTTAACACGAACATGTAGAAGAAGCTCAAGAGAAAGCCCACGAACATGAAGATGCTCACGAAGAACACCAACACGAACAAAATGAAGAACGTCAAAACGAGCACCATGTTGAAGAAAATCAAGAAGAACCCGTTCACGAGTAAATTCACTAAGAACAAAACGAGGTCGAACAAGTTCAAGAGCAAAATGAACAAAAAGAAGAATAAAATGAAGAACAAAAATAAACCCAAAACGAGGACGACGGACTCGACGTAGACTTCTGATTTTATTTATTTGATTATTTATAGATTGATTATTTATAGTTTATTTATACAAAAATAATTTGTTTATAAGTGAATTAACTGAATAACAGAGTCGAATAATAAATGTGAGTAACTGTTTAATGTTATATTTTGATGGTTGAACTTACATTATTAACCATTAATTAGTTGCGATTATTAAAACTTTAATTTTGAGTTATAGAATATAGCACTTTATAACATGATTAAACGAATATATTGAAGTGTTTTACTATATACATAAGTTATTCTTATCTAATAATATGAAATATATTAATACACCACTTCAAACAAAAATATGGCGAGTACACACTAGAATTGCGTCAGATGATAACATAAAATCATCATATTTAAGTGTTATTCTTAATAGTACTAAATCAATCCCTAAGAACATTATGAACTGTAAAAACATAATCTTAATATAGAATTCAGATAAGTAGTGTCTGAGCTGTTAACGTTACAGAAAATGTTTACAGTTCGCACATCGTAAAAATAGAATATTAATATAATTTGGATCAACGCTACGAATCCTACCTACTGTTATATATATTGCGTGCAACTATAATACACTTCAATATTTCCGTTTCGGCTCAATAGAATAGAGAATATAGTAATATTTGTAAATTAATTCTAAAGTAAAGTATAATACGCATATGAATATTTATTCAAAAGGAACCGTAGTTACTAGTAAAAATAAAACTAAAAATCAAGCACAATCTATTTCTAACGTTAGATTAATTATGTGCTATAATATAGTGATTATTGAGAGATAGGGATAAACCTAAGCGATAATAAATCATTATAAATTTAATAATAACAAATTAATCTTCAGAAGCCGCATATGTTATCCTGAACTCTTCTTTATCAATAATTGATTCATCATCGGAGTGAAAACAATGAAAATTAACATATATAATAATGTATATGATTGAATAAATGAGGTAGGAAGGTTTTATAGAAGTTTTAATAATCGCAACTATCGCCATTTTACTTATGTAAAAGCAACTATTTAATAAAAATAATTGATTTAATGTGTATACACAAAGTGTATGTAAAATTTACATTGTAAATGAAATAAATAAAAATCTCATAAATGCAGTGAACAAAAATAAATTCCACACCACACTCTCAACAACCAAAATGCCGCCAAAGCAACCGTACATCCGTGGTCTGTATCGTTAGTCGCAACCTGCCATACCATAGCGTCCAGCTTTATTGGGGCCTATTAAACTCAACGCGTACTCTGCACCAACTTCTAATGATCATTTAAAGAATCTCGTAGACAGAGCGATGCGCCCAAATAACTACTAGCAAATTGAATAAAACATTACAAATGAAAGAATAGCACAAGAAAAATAGATGAAATAAAAAGTAGTCGCATTCCAAAAACAACTTGGTGATAAAAAGTGGCGTTTGAACGTAAATAAAGTTGTCCCAACAGTAGATGCCATGATACATTTCAAAGAGGCTGTCGTAATAATGAAACTTCCTGAAGAAGATAATTGGGCCAAAAATTTAAAGTTTTATGATGATTGAATATGTAAATAACTAAGATAATACAGAAAATGATTGAGATAAGATTTTCGTTTTTGTTGTATATAAATTACGTCTATAAATTAGACGTCTACGTTAATCCAAACAAGAGTTATAGAGATGTTTTTGTTGTGTTACTGTGATGGGTTTATCATTGCGTTAAAGTCTAGTTAGTCTTATAGTTGCATATTAAAAGTAAAAACAAGAGATTAATTGAACAGAGTTAAGTGAACAAAGTAAAGTGATAATTGAAAAAACTAAAAACATGCAAAAATTTAGATTATTAAATAGAAAAATGAGTAGAGAAATATACTATAATATTCATTCTGTTATAAAATCTTATAACTTTTACTGTATTTCTAAATAACATTAAAATAATCAAATATTAATACCTATGCATTCAATATAAATTTTGGTATATTCCACTTTAAATGTAGCTTGAAACTAATCCTGAGTGGCGCGATAAGTATGTGCGTCATAAGTACTTAATGGGCATATGTTAATAAATTGTTTAACATGATTTGATAGACAAAGAGAAAGTGAGGCATCATGCGAGTACAACAAGTTTGCAGAGTCGTGCAACGAGTGCTTCTCACTAGGCGTCTTTAATTAAGACTTTGTCAGCTGAGTTTTTGGTTGAAATTTAGAAGGATTTTTGCATGGTTGAGTCTCTGTTCAAGAGCGAGATGGGTAAGATAAGGCAGTTATCTGAGCATGCGATTTAGATGTCTGCTAAGGCGCAGGCGATTAATTTGGAGAGGGATAAGTGCAGTGTGGTGACGGCTAAAATGCAGGAGTGCCTGAATCAGTCCATTTTGCTGCAGAATTACGCGATTTTGAACGAAGAGACCATGCGGAAGCTCGTGTCCCTCCACGACAAGGCCTCCGCGCACACCTACGATGCCCAGCTCTGGTTCGAGGGCAAAACGGAGGCCTAGTTTAACAAGAAGGACCAGTTCGACCTGATTGAATCTCAGCTCTCAAATTCGTACGCATCCCTGTTCAACGTCTCGCAAAAACGGGCCATTCACCAGTTGCAAACTCTCTCAGTGCAAGAGGACGTGAACAACGAGCACAAAACGGTCCTCACCGTCGGAACCGGGTGCTACTTCGGCGGAATCCTCACTATGCTCCTCCTCACGTTCATAAACGCGCTCATTTACACCCTTGAATTCCACTCGCACCTGGAACTTACCAAGATTCAGGAGATGTGCATCAGAACCCACTTCGTAATCGCAACCACGCTCCTCGGGTTCGGGTTTATGCTGCTCGTTTTCCATCAGCTAAAGCTCAACTATGGCTTCTTATTACAATTCCCAAACGGAGTGCTGAAATTCGGACACCGGAAGATAATCATGGTTGGCACAATACACTTCTGCGTGGTCGTGGTGTTCTCGCTGTTCTGCGTCATGGACCAACTAATGAGCGAACAAAACGTAATCCCAATCATGTTCGGACAATACATGTACAAACTCCTCAAAATCATGAACCCAACCTACTGGCTGATATTCCCAACACTCTGCCTACCGCTGTACTCAATCATTAACATAATTAACGCAAAAGGACAACCATGCATGTTCTAATACGCTATGGAGATGCTATTCAAAATATTCACTCCGTGGAGATAGAAAGTTGAATTTCCCCACTTCTTCTACTGCGTTCTCCTCATATCAGTCAGAGATACGTTCAAAGATATCGTTGCCATTATAGGCGTTGATAAAATCAACAGCATTATTTTAATAGCGGTTGAAAACATATTTGCTATATGCCGTGTATTTTAAGGCTATTTCCGCTTCAGAGAAAACAATAAATTCTACACACAGGGTTTTTACATGATTCAGTACAATTTGAATATTTTATCTTCTTTTTATCACATTGTTTCAGTGAGTGAGGAGGAGCATGTAACTGCTTATTGGATTTTCATTGGGTTTAAAGCCGCCGAGTCGATTTATAAGATGTACTGGGATATTTTTGAGGACTGGGGTTTGTGGCTTGGTGGTTCTTCGGCGAAGAAATTCAAGGACAAGAAGGATAAGTGGCTTACGAAGCGTTATGTGAGGCGTCCATCTCACGTTCCATTACCAGCTATCGTTTTCTTTAACGTTTTCGATTATTTGGCGCTTTGGATCTGGCTTCCGATTGTGTTCAAGGGCTACCACGAATACCGTGAGAATTTCTGGTACAACTGGCTTGTATACGAGGTGGAGGTGATTCGCCGTTTGTTCTGGATGATAATGCGTTTGGACAACCAGGAATCAACGAATGTGGAGCAGTATCTCGAGTCCTCCTACGTACCCCTTGTAATCGCCGATTATGAAAAGCAGCACATAATAAAAGAGCAGTAACTTAAAAACGACTCAGTAATCGTTAATCAGCTTGAAGAACTTTAACTTATTTTTAATAATAAGAACGGGAAGGAGCATATATTAAGCGTTGCATAATCATTCGAGTCTACAAAACTAATGTTGAAAAACTTTAACGTCGACAACGCCCTTACGTAATTAAAATAAAACTCTTAATTTAGATCCAGAAAGAACTCAACGACTGAAAAACTTGATTTGAAGAAATACGAGCGGAATGAAGACAAACTGGACGAAGAAAACTTAATCCAAAGCGAAATGAAGAACTTAAGTGAATAAACACAAAAAGAAATAGAAAATAATTAGATAAAATAGGATAATTAGATACAAAAAAATAGTTTGCTAAAAGATGTGCTACAAGATGAAGAGAATAAAAATGAAGTGCAATAAAAAGATGTACATCAGAATAGTAACGAAAAAGAACACAAAAGAGAAACTGAAAGCAAACTGAAGGAAAAACATAAAAAGACACATAAAAACCACGATACCGTTGAACACCTCGAAAAAGATAAAGTACTCGACGACTCCGTTCTAAAATGAACTGTTGTAGACAATTTTTTATCATAATTTTCAAATTTATTGTTAGAATTACCAAATAGTTAGAATTACCAAATATATACCAAATATATATATATATACCTTTAAAAGGACTCATTTTCAGTCGTTTATACAATATCTCACTATTTGAACAATATCTTGATTAAAATGACAACACTTTGTTCTCACTATTATTAGTTCAGAATATAACTAAGAACTATAGAATATAAAATGACTCACTTAACTGTAACCTTATCATCAGTACTAAGGCTCAATTCAATCATTCCATCTTCATCTCATAAATCATGACAATCCACAAATCCAAACTTAGTTACACATAACGTTACCATAAACTAATCTCAACATCATACCTCATCTTCTAGGATTGTCACTCTGAATAGCCTCCTCAGACAACCTAAGTTATTTCGGCACTTGAACTAAACTTCGGCACTTGAACTATAGAATATATATAAATAGAACAATTAATGTGATATTAGTTGTGATTCACAACCAATATCATTAAAATCAATATATAATTAATCATAATTTTAGATATTTTATTTAGTGTAATATTACCATTATTTAGTGTAATATTTACATTAAAAATATTATATAGTATTTGTAACATCATCTTATTACATTTTCTAAATAATGAAAATTTTCAAAATATTTTCATTTTAATTTACAGGAAAATAATTGAAATTTAACCAAAGATAACATTATATTATGATTATTATATTATTCCCACTGCACAATGAGTTTTGAATCTGGGTCAACATACGAGTACGTGGCCCCAGCCGGCAGCAAGTCCACTTACATCAAGCAGTTTATACTGCAACTGACTCCGAAAAAAGATTAAACAGATGAATCCGTCTTGGGCAGCGTGACCGAGTTCGAGCTGTGCAGCCAGAAACTGCTGGATTCTTCCCCGATTTCAAAGCTGCGCAACCTGAGGGCGCTGAAGCTCGTGGACACCCAGATCAGCGACGTCGCCTTCGTGGGCTCTCTGGCCGGGCTGACGCAGCTGGACCTCTTCCGAAACGACATCTCCGATATCTCTGCGATAGCCAAGCTGCCCAACCTGCTCCAGCTGAACGTCTCCCACAACCGGGTGTCGGACCTCTCTCCGCTCGCCTCCTGTGCGAAGCTCGTGTGGCTCTTCGCCCAGAACAACTGCGTCTTGGACGTCTCTCCGCTAGAACACCTCGCCTGCATGGACACCCTGTGGATCTACAGCAACAGCATCGCCATCTTCGCCCCGGTCAAGCACCACCCCTGCTTCAACCAGTACCGCATCGGGAACCAGAGCGCGCCGACGCAGAAGCAGCTCCTGTGCAGAGACCGGGCGGCTCGGATCCAGGAGCAGAGCCAGATACTAACTTAAGTCTAAAGGCAAAGAAGAGCAGCAAGATTGGCTCTGAGAAACATCCAGAAGAGATTCTAAGATAAGATGGAGAAGTGCAAAGAGCTGCTGGTGTACTAAATCCGGCTGTTTATCGAGGTTCTCGAGGCAGATAACGAAGTGTGGCAGTGAGTATTGTTGGAATGATTATAGAAATTTTACATAACAAAACTCACAAATAATAGATAGATTAGATAATTATAAATTTTAAGCGTTATTCACCAAAATTCATAACAATAAATATTCGACACATAAACAATACGTTACAATCTGGAAAATAGTTTTTGATTGTTATTCCGCAAAATAATCATGTTATCCAGGTAATTTTGACAACTATATTCAAGTAAGCTAACCTTTGCTATGAACTCATGCAATTCGTTTTTTGAATTTGTAATCTATATCATTAAAGTGACTGTTCTGTTCACGATGAACTCTTGTGTGTTATTTTAAATGGAATTAAAAGTGTCAATCTGGCTCAAAATCTAAAGAGGCTTCGTTTGAAAGTGAAAATATATTTTGTTGTTATTGCTTGTATATATTATCTTTTTGGTAAATTCAATTTTGTAATATATTTGTTTACTTTATAAGTGTATAAACATTTAAGATATATAACTGAGTCTTATAAATTGTTGAATTGATTTTAATGATACTGTGTGAAGTATTCAATAATTACATTACACCAAACTATTTTTTCATTTTACTATATGTATATATATTAAATATACAACGTAAATTACGACTAATGTTACAAATATGATGTCAAACATACTCTTGTTAGTCAGTGAAATAAACGTTTTTTATTAGCTGATGAATTATATTTTATTACCTCATATGAACATATTCATCTTTCATCAAAAATTATTCATTGTAAAACAAAAATATGTTACTAACCATTATTGTTAAAGCTTTTAACTTTTCAAGTTCGTAGATTAACATGACAATATTTTTATAAATAATCAGCAAGGAGCATTTATTTTATAATATGTTATATATGAGCAACGAAAATTAATTTAACTTTTCAAGTTCGGAGTGAAATTAGTATACCAATTTTTTCTGCAAATGGAATTATTTGTTACGTTAAAAATAAGAAACATTGATAGTTTTTATTCATAATATCTATTATTTAATGTTACAAAAAGGAAATTAGTGAACTTTAACATTTATATATAATTTTATTTATATATAATTTTTTAACTTTAACGCTACAAAAATTAACAAACTGTTAAGAAAAAAATGAATTATCAATCATTTACGAAGGAAACAAGCAATAATAAAAATGATGCCCCAAATAATTAACCAAAATGTTACCCATTATTTGAAACTTTATTATTTATACGGAGAAAAATGTGGAATTAAGTTATTAACGTCAATTTTGTCATGGAGGCAAATTCTGGTTTATCCGACAATTGTTTGAATTCCATCACATTTTGAAAGGCATTTATGATTGTGAATATCAATGTACTTATCGCACAATTTAACGCAGTAGTTATCTTGCTCGTATAATCCAGGTGAGCACTACAGCTGGCATTTTTGAGTGTATTGGTCTCCTACAAGAGGTTTAGGACATATTTGAACACAAAGTCCGCTAAGATCTGCGTAAAAATTGGTAGGGCATTAATCAACACATTATCTTTGGTAATTTGCGTTTTTACATTTGATTGCACATACGTGATTTTTCAGGTCTACGAATCCTTCGGTGCAGTTTTGTGCGCATCTCATGATGATGTTATCTGCGACTCCTACGGAGCATTATTCTACGCATTAGTTATCTTCTGTGATGTAGAATCCTTCGGAGCAGGATTTAAGGCATAATTTGTATTATTGGTGAGTATACGTGAACGGTGGGCATTTTTTGACGCATGCGCTATTCAGGATATCTCCGTATAAATCTGAGGGGCAGTTTACGAAGCATTATTGTTCGTATGAATAGTATCCTTGCGGGCATCTTTTAATGATGACCGTGTGATTGAAGTGGAATTGTGTTTTTTGCATAATTTCTGTGCATTATTCCTTGCTCACGTCATTGTAGTAAGTGCACATCGCCTGCATTTCATTCAGCAGTTAGATATTGTCGAATAATTCTTCAATATTTATGCACACTCCTTTATAAGCTACTTTGTCCTCAGAGCACTCCCTAACGCACTCCTTTCCCTGCTTAAAATATTATATTCCGCACTTTTCAGCGCATTCTCCTTCCAAAACGACTTAGTTCTCAGCGCATTTCTGAACGCAAATTCCGTTACTGAGTAAAAACGGAGAGCAATTAACAACACATTCGTTTATTAACGGGTTCAAAATCGTACTGTTTGAGCAGTTTTTAACGCAGAACTGGTTCTGCTTGAAGTAATTATTAGGACAACGGCTCAAACACCTCCTGAATGTGGGGTCTATCAATGTGTTCAACGGGCAGGATGTTAAACACACACGGGAAACAGAATCCTGGTAGAAGCCGAACCCGCACTGGTCAACGCAGAGGTCGTTTTGGAGGTAGCGGCCTGGGCATGGTGGGAGGGTGTGGCAAATATTAGATGAGAAGGTTGCTTGATTAAGGGGACATTTTTATTAACACACTTTTACTTACCCGTAAGATATAATCACGTTGTTGTCGCAGCGCTCGCAGCGGCCGTCGAATGGTAAACGGCCTTCTGGGCAAATGTTCACACACTGGCCGTCGTAGTAATCCTCGTACTTCTTACACTGGTTCACGCACTTACCGGACAAATTCACCTGCCCGCCCGGACAAATGGACGTACAGAAGTTCTTGAACTGGATTAAAGAAGAAGGGCAAGCCTGAACGCACTCACCAGTTAACCTGTCAATTAAAGTACTATCAGGGCACTTTAAAACGCACACATTATTAAACTTGTAATACGGATAATTACAATGTGGCAAAGCAACATTGAAAATGTCGTGATACTACCTGCAGGGATCATACGGTTCCGTTGGCAGCTTCAAACGCTTGCAATAAAACACATCCTCGATATTTAATGAATATTCACATACTTTGTGCGTAACATCAACTTCCATGAGCCCAGGACACCTATCAACGCAGGATTCCTCGAATCTGTACGATTTTTCACAGTAGTACTTACAAACGAACGATTCATTCACCATAGGCGGTGGACAAGCCGGTTAGCAGTACCCATTAAATCCAACAAGAACACCAGGGCACCTTTTAACGCATATTGACTTCCACTTAAAATACCCAAGTGGGCATATGTGTGTGCACGTATCGTTTATTAGTACCTTTCTGTGCGAACAGGTCATTATCTCGCATTTACTTCCGTTTGATGTGGTTCCTGGCTCACACGCAGCGCAAACTCCTGCAAATTCTTCGAAGTTTCTGGGACATTTTCTGATGCATTTTTTCGTTGGCAGGTAGAGGAAAGTGTTTTCTGGGCAGTGTGGGTACGGAATTTGTGGGTTTTGTTCCAGTTCCTCTTCAATTTCGGGATCGTAAATAAAGTGGTAATTTTCATCGTGGTATCCAGGATAATTTTTTTGTTTTCTCTCCTTAAGGCTACCTTTTTCTACACAATGCTGGCCATTTAAAACTAAATCTCCTGGGCAGGAGTCAACACACCTCTTCTCAAAAACAGCTACGCATTTGGTACATGAGCAATTTCTACAGAATAAATAAGTGTTATTTTTCGTCAAAATTGTGTTCTCGTCAATTCCGAGCTCGGGTTGATGCTCATTGTAATTAATTTGGTTTTACAAACAAGTTAAAGCTTTATACTTGGTAAGTTCAGGGTACTCGGCATAGAGTGAGAATTTGTGTGTGAGCGTTTAAAATGGAACGTGCCTGAGAGGTGGAATTGTTGAAAGTGGCGTGGAATAGAGTTCAATTGCAAGTGATTCGGAGTGATTAGAACGGAAGTCAGCGAATGATATATTAATAAGGGTCGAGTCAAGAGTGTGGAGGACTGGCTGCATGAGGGCTGAATTTGTTATATTGTTGGCTTGAATCTCACCCTGAATAGTAACGTTAATCAATCTTGAATTATTTAAGAGAATAATCGGGGCAATGTATGCGAAGCTACAGAAATTATCAACCGTTAAGCTGGTGTTAATTATTATGTGTGCATTTGACAAGGTCGTATTCACCAAAATAATTGAAGCCCAGGCACACGCTACCTTGTGCGGACTATTTAACATCTCATGATTTGACCCAAGCTAAACTATGTTAAACACGTGATTATCCAAATCAATGTTCTCGTCCTACAACATGCACTGATTTCTAGAAGACAGTACAGGGTTACGCAAAGTTAACCAGCACTCAAAACGACCCTAATAGGTCATATTATGAATACCGTGTCCTTGCGCACCCAAGATAAAAGACAGAACAAGCATTAATAGAAGTGGTACAATAAACACAAAGATTCTTATATATGTAAGAATATATAATTTCACTCCAAATAATGACTTTTGTTTTAAAATATGACAAATAAACTGACTCGTTCACACGAAAACAAATTAAACCGTTTTAATGCAATCCTGTAAAAGTTAACTATCAACTAACACCGATTAAATATTTGCATAAAGAACACGAACTAGTTACTAGATATTCAGCAAACTAAACAAGTTTTAATAATGTTGATGACGATGCTTAGTGACTAAATATTATATTTCCCAATAAAACTTCAGCCTATTTCAAGAGTTAACAAGATATATTTTTACTTTTTAAATCTTTTTAGCTCTTTTTCTAGCAAACGTGTATATTTTTAAAATGTAGTCTGTAATATTGCAATAATCTTAAATCAATCTTCATAAAACTTTACATATTTAGCCCAACTTTCCTCTTCTGCTGATTTTGTAATTTGCACATCGTCTTTCGAAGCAGTTACTTTTACATTTAAACGCCACTATTTCTCGCCAAGATTTTTCTTCATTTATTTTTCTTCTACTTTTCTTTCATTTATATTTTTATTTTCATTAAAATTGTAAATACGAATGCGTGGTAGTTTAGGAGGCATGAAGTAGTGAAGTGAATTGATTAATATTATATTTTGAATCTATATTTTACAATAATTTCTATTTTTTGTTTACTAGTATTAAATATTTTTAAATAGTGGAATCTTACTAAAAAAAACAGTATTAACAGTGTTAATTTGAATGTAAATAATCGTTGTGATGGAAATATTCTTTATTGTGCTATTTTTACGTTTCAAACAAATTATGAAAATATTTTTGAATTGCCGGAAAATGAATAGATTATATCAGGTGATTACGGCTGGATCCTTAATTTTTTGCCTTAATTTTGCAACTACCTGGAATTTGAACCGGGGACCTGTTAGACGACAACCCAATGTCACTACCATTATGCCAAATGGTCCTATAATAATTTATACGATTTGAAGATCAATTAGTACAAGCAATAAATGAATGAAATTATATTATGCTAATTATATAATATTACTATCGTTAGTGATATATATAAGTAATAATATTTGAAGTAATAATATTTAAAAGGATTATGTTGATTGTATATGCATTAATTAATTCATGATAACAATGATAATATTATTGTGTATTTATCATTTTAACAATATTTATATAAATATGAATGAGATTTTCATTTTATTCAAATGAACGAATTTTAATTGAAACTGTAAATACATGGCGAATGAGGGGGTCGAGTGCTAATAGATTGACTTTTGGCATAAAAATAAAATATTACATCACATCTAAATAAAATAATCTAAATAAAATTTGAAAATCAAAAAGTTGTCTGCATGCATTTTATTGAAATATAACAAGGATTTTGCGGAATTTATAGAAATAGATTCACATACAAATTGTAATATTTTAGAAATTTCCACACCATTTTGTGCACTTTTAATTTTAATCCACTCCATTAATGAAACTATGAGATTTGTGTCTGCAGAGTTCGTATTAGAATAAGTATGAAAAGTCTAAGCTTAAAAATAAAGTTTCCCTTAAAATAAAATTGTTTCATTTGTACTGAAGTTACTAAAGTTTAAAGTTAAAACTTACTAATAAATGGGTAGCTAAATCTTAAAATTCTCTGTCCTGAATATCAGTATTTTATGAAAAATCGTTGGAAGCGAACTTTAATAGCTTGCTGTCAATGCTTCGATTTTAAGTTATATATTCAAATTAGGTTTCAGCAGGAAGCAACGAGACTTTTGTTATGATACGAAAGTAACATGGTGTCCAAACGCAGTCGAACAGCTCAGTTTTAGTTAAATGAACGAATCTTGTCATATGAGATAACTCATCAAATCTTTTAGAAAATTTATAAATCCGAATAAACTCAATTATCACTAAAATTTTAAGAAGGCTCAAAAAGAATAATTTAGCTTATTACTTACTAAAGAAGGTAAATTAAGTTGTACAATTTCACCACGCCTAATCTTATTTGAGGATCCGACCTTTTAATCTTATTACCAGTCATTGCTTCAACTAATATTACCGACGCACGTGAAAACTTATTACTACATGATACATCAGAAAAATGAATATCGCTGGTTTGTTTGATGAATTCAAATTTTACACAAAATAATTTCAAATGAGTTTCAAAAGCTGGATTTCTAAAAAACAATAATGGTAAAATTTTCTATGAAAGGATGATTGTATTATATTTCGTCGCATAATCTATAACAATCAATAACGATACTAAATATGCATGTAAATACTTTTATAGCTGGGTTTTGGATTTTCTTGTTATTTGTGCAAACTGAAATATCATTTTTAAGATTCGTTACCACGTAATAACAATACAAGACTAATAATGAAGAAAATCTTACCAATTCTTTAAAGTCCACTCCGAACTCAAGATATTCTATTAAGCCAAAGAAAACTAGTTGCCAATATTCGCCTTAAATCATAAAATTGCTTCGTATCATAATTGTATATAGTAGCCCAATTTTGAGGCCTACTCAACTAAGTTTATGTGTCGAACAATAATTTTTCTAAAATCAGGTTAATCTTCTCGAGCAGACCACATTGGTAACTAAAACTGAAGCTCTCGAAGCTAAAGCTATCGAATTATTTTTTATTTGGCCCTTCAAATTGATAACTATAATAAAATACTGATATTCAGGACAGACAAAATTAATCTCGAATTTCAGAGTATTTATAAACTTTTGTAAACTTCATTGAATGACTGCAGTGAGCAGAGTTGGAATGAACGGATCAGAATATCGAGTAGTCTTGAACTATATGTTTCTTTCGTTGAAGCATATAGAATTCCGAGTTTGAACATCATGGAGGCCCGTTTGTCTCCAAGCTCCCGTAACTTATGTAACCAACGAAGGAGGAAGCGTCAGACGATAATCAGTGAGCTTAGTATTATAAGGACTCCAACTAACATTATCTATGAAAACGGATTAAATTACTCACACACCAAATTTTTGCAGGGGCCATGTAAATACAGAATCTCTGTTATCTTAAATGTATATTTTGTATTTATTAGTTATAATATTTAGGTCACTTTGAATTTGTGCTTTTTAAGAATATTTGTAACATACATATTAATAATATCTTCTTAATCTTCTTCCTCATCATGCTTTTGTAAAGCTATTAATCTTCTTTCAGAAACTGGGTTTAATATAGTTGAATTGACTGACTAATCTGAGATTTCACTACCGTATACTTGTTCATGTGTACGTGGCGAGAAAAATTGTTTTTCTTTACGTCGTATTGCTCCAAGGGTGCCTTGGGGTTTTTGTGGTCGCCGATATATGTTTTATGATGATGGCACCTAAATTGTTAAAGAATTCTGTTGTGTTATTCATCCATTTTTATGGGAAGTGGAAAATGAATGTATTAATATATATTAATTAGTCAATAATATCACATAAAGGGACTACAGATAAAGGGCAGCTTACTGGTAGACTGGGACAATCATGTTTTAAGTAATATTCCATTATTGTTTTTACGAATATCGATTTTTTATCCAGCCACTTCCACCTGAAGTATTCACTTCCCAGAAAATGCCCATGATTATTTAGGTTGCTAAAAGTAAACATTTATGAAACATAAAAAATCGATTTTGAATTTTTCGTAAGTATCTATTGTAATATCTCGTTCAATGCAATAATGTGAGAGGTATTGTATGGCGGCTCGAAATAAATATGATAAAAATAATATTGGTCTAATAAATTAATATGAGTTTGTTTATTATATCTATATTAAAATAATTTTTTCTTTTTGTCGCATGTGTATTTCTGTTCGATTTTTGATATAAAATATAGCTAAGTGAAGTGGAAGCAATTTAAATTTGTAGCCACCTGCTGGACTGGGAAAGTATGTATTGTATATAGCGTACTCCGTAATTCAGTATTATTTATTTTTTATATCGTGACAATTAACAGCCAGGCTATCATGATATTAATATTTTGTAAATTTAAGCATCATTCAGTTTCTGTACTACCAACAGCGATACCTACCCAGAACTAGGTATTACTCTATTGCTAATGACTAATGTATTTATGATTTTTGAATTCAAGTTTTGAAGTTTTAACTCCCACTTCAATATCAAAATCCTAAATTATTATATTATCTATAATTTAACTTTATTAAACATAAAATTAATTCATATTATGATGATTTATCATATTATTTAATGATTAACAACTTTATATTTCATATTTTGTTATTTAAACGATTTAAATTATGTTTTAAGACACAAAATTTGTATCATTAACTGTATTTAAATCATTATTTCTAAGTAAGTCATGGTCTTTAGAGTTATGTATTGAGATATCAATATGGCGCCATTTTATATTGGAAGTGGTAATTTTAATTTACAAATATTGAATATGTTATGGCGTAATTAGTATAATAATGTTACTTGTATATTTGTAAATGATTTGTTTGAGCAATTTTCAATTTTTGGATTTCCATTTTCTATAATTTAACAACCTTTATATTATATAATAAAGACACTTCAAAATGAAAATTAATTATTCACCAATTAATGATAAGGTAGAAATTACAAACTTAACTCAAGCAAAATATAAGAACCATTTTTAAATATATTATTACGTGCAATTCAAATCATTTATGATTAAAAAATAAGCCATGATTTAGCTTAGTTAGCTTAGTTAAACTTTACACCAAAACACAAAGAACAATAATAATCATTGCCTGGCGAAAATTATCAACTAAACTATGTTATTTAATAATAATTGAAGTAGTTAGAATAAATTTTCTAAAATCTTAGATTAATAGTATTGACGTGTTCTTAAATGTAATAATTCTTTTTATTTTTAATACTTATTCAATTATACAATTTCTACAATATTTCTATAATTCATTAATAAACCCGCTAAAATTCACTAAAACTTACTTAAATAATTTATCCTACTATAAAGAATATATAAATCAATATTTTTTGAAAATTAATAAGTACGTTATTGTTTTTCAATAGGTCACGAATATAGTGTGATTGATGTGGTGTTAGAATGTTTCGGAAGCGGAAATAAATGAGCGTTAGTGAGTATGTAACTGTTTGTTTTTATTGTTGTTTCTTCAATCTTATAAATATTCCGCTCGAATCCCTGTCCGGGGCGCAAACCACCCCGAAAATGAACAACATTTAACTTATCTCAGAAACTAGCTAAAGACACACGGATTTCACCAAACTCAATAATTATTGACGTATTTCTTATTCTAGCACTCACTAGTACTCATCTGCGCTTCAGAAAATGACACTTCGTACAGTTAAAAATTGAATGGGACGACACATACTCTAGATTTTTCTATGAACTGTATTCATAGCCATATGCTACTACAATATATCGATTTTCAGGCGCTGAGCCTATTACAATATACATTATTATAAATTAGCGTATAAATATATTGATTATACTAAAATAAAAAGAGGTGATTAAAAGTTCATATTTAAGATACTTACTAATAATAGCCTTGATTTGGCAAATTAATGGGAAACATGAAATTATAAAAATATGTGAATAAATTTTGAAATAAATCGTCATATAATTAAATAATAACATCATTTAATATTTGTTCCACACCAAATGAAGCTATGAAAACCCAAAAACAAATATCAGTAACAAAATAATACTAATAAGTCATTATTAGTATCATTTCATATTTAAATATTGTAATTATGATGTATTTAGAAATTTATTACAACATAAAATATTTTAATAGCATGTAACTTTTTTGCATAATGGGTTTGTGCTTTTGCTATTTCACTACAAATAATGAATATCAATTAGATATGATATATATTTATTGTACTTAATTACTTATTTATTATATTGAAATAAGTAAACGTGAAAAATTTCAATATGATTTGATAAGTTACATTTCTATCATGTCAAATAACATTTTCGCTAAAATTTAATTAAATTTCTGCTTTATACTATATTTTTACTGATATAAAAAGTATAATACATAAAAGTAATAATTGAGATATTAAGTAAAAGCTAATATATAAAAAATTATAATTTTTAATTTAAAATATCGTATTTTTGTAGAAATTAATCTCATTGTTATATTAATACAATATTTATAAAGTTTAAGTGCTATTCTACATTTATTTAGGTGTGGAATGTATGAATTAATCTCACAAATCCAAATTAAAAAATAAAAGTGCTCTAAAATAAATGCTTGTGAAAAAATGAATGGGATAATCACATCATATATTTTGTAGGGAAAGGATTCATATATAGATATACACACTGGGTTAAAATGAACTCACGTACTAGCCTATTAGTTAAGATCGATTTTTACATTTACACTTCGAAATAGTTCTATACCTATGTTTTTCATTTTATGATGTGGTGAAGTCCGAATTATTATTTATATTTATATAAATGTAGTAATATTGATAAATATTTCCACTCAAAATTGAACCCGCAGAAAATGTTGTTTTTACGTGTTTTAGCGTACGCACACAGATTTTCGCGTTCACGTGTTTTAGCGTGCATATAACAACCCTATTAGATGAACAAATAATTACAATAAGGGATTGAATATTACATTTATGATAATTGAATTATGATCAAAAATGAACTAAATGTAATAAATGAAATGAAAGCTGTATTGTGAGAATATTTTACTGTGAACGCATATTTATAAAACTCCTGAATTCCAAAAAGATCTTTAAAATAACTTTTTTTATTTTAGTTGTATTGCAGTAAACAATATATAATTACTGCTAACCCTATCATTAATACTAACTACTGACAGTGGCATCTATTTTGTCACAAGATTTAATAATTTAAGAATATTTGCACATCCATTGGAGCGATTGGTCGATACTGTTTTGACGATCAATACATGAAAGATTTACTCAGTTTCTATCGTCAAAACAGTATCAATTCAATGAGATTCAAAATTGTAGTGTGTATAAAATTATTTTGAATTTATTCCAATATGTGTTGCGACTGCTGACTAGATGTTATAAATTATACACAGATAAATTTCTAAAAATAGTAACATTAAACCATTATGCAACAAAGTGTAAAAATGTAATACATATGTAGTATTAATATAAGCTACGAAAATTACACATCTCAAATGTAAAACAAACCAAAATCAATAATTCAAAATCTCTCATCAAATATTGTATCACTTCAGTCTGAAGTGGCTCCAAATTCAACATTTTTAGTGGAGCAGTAATTGTAAAATCGTACCGAAGAATTTATAATAAATTAGTAGTTGAGTCTTATAAAACTTATTCAACTTGTATAAAATTCTATAAATGAACTATAGTTACTTATAAGCAAGCATAATTCTATTGAAGACTATCTAAAAATTGACAATAAGAATTTATTAGTTTTGTAAAGTAATTAAAATCGATTAATACTAAAATATTTTCATTATAAACAATTTATTAATAATGAATGAGTACATTTAGTATCATTTAGTAAATATATAATTTCACTAATACGTCTCAATCATCATAAAACTTTAGACTTTTAGCCCAACTATCTTCTTCAGGTAGTTTCATTATTGCAACCGCCTCTTTGAAGTGAATCATTGTGCTTACTTTGGGAACAAGTTTATTTACATTCAAACGCCATCTATATTATTTTTGGAGTACAAATACTTTTTATTTCATCAATTTCTATTATATTTTAATGTCGTTTATATTTTTCTTTTCAATTTATTAATAGTTATTGGGACGAATCGCCTTATCAAGGAGTTATTTCAAATTGTCATTAGTAGTTGGGGCAGAAAACGCATTAAGTTTAATCGGTCCCAATAAAGCTGGACGCTATGGTATGGTAGGTTGCGACTAACGATACAGACCACGGATGTACGGTTGCTTAGGCATTTTGCTGTTGAGTTGTGAAGTGGAATTCATTTTTGTAATTTACGATCAACTAGCTTATTATTGTTAGTTAACTTAACAATCACAATATTTAAAAGAATATCCTCAATATTTAATAATTCATTAAATTGTCAAATTTATATATTATAGAATATAATATTAAATAACAACTATGTATACTACTTATTATGAAATCACTTAGTTGCTCAGCACTTAAATAAACATTAATGAAATAAATCATTATACTTTAGTTTTACATTAAAATATATTTAAATCTTAGCAAGTAGGACGAAGTAAGGTTTAAGAGAGATAGAGAACGGATCTGATGGGGGGCAATTGAAGACTTGGGAGCGAGTGAGAAATAATATATAATATAAATTATAAAAGAAGATAAATAAACACTTTTGAATATTTATTATTTAGGTAAATTTAAATTTAGGGTTGTTATTTATACAGAAAGATACGGCAAAACAAAAATCATATATACGGATACCTATATACGGAATAGCGATTTTCCCGTATATTGCACTATATTATCATAAAAGTGAGTGGAAATGTTACATTTTCTCAATATTATTACCGTTAAAACATAATACTATAAAACTCCACTTTAAAATAATGACTTAACACACTGCAACCGTTATTCTATAAGTTAAATTGGTCAAAATTATAATTGGAAGCTAGTAACGTCATTATTAACGCCCATACAATGTCTAATGCGGGAAAATAGCACTATAGAGGTTTTAAAACTAAAATGAAAACGTCAAAATTATGTGAGTCATTTGTGATGTGTTAAACTAAATTTATAATTATCATAATAAACATTAAATTAACATTCCATCTCACAAATGTGATGAACAAACTCTGTACTCATTGTATATACTATATATATACTATATATATACTATATAAATATATACTAGTTATTTTACCATATCCAAGTAAAAATAATATATATTAATAATTCTTGTGGTAGTTAGTGAATTTCCAGTTAATTAAAATGGTTTTCATCTTTTTTCCAATCTAAGTGATTCTGCTTCCTCATTTATGTAACAGCTTTAATGTATTTACTATGTGTGATTTAACATCTTTTTTAATATCAAGTACATGTAACTATTTTACTTTATTTTATGGTATGAGATGTAAACATATATACATAATATTATTAATATTACGTATGTGTGTAGTGGTTTAATTAGTTTTTTACTATGGTTTTAAAAGACATTTAAGATCTTTTTGTAGAAAGTATGTTTTTACATTAATTGTACATTTAAATCAGATTTTTCTTTATCTTATTGTATTTTTAATATTTTGATATTACTTTAAAATATTTTGAAACTTTTGTTTTTGGATAAGACTATATTGCAATTTTTAATAGCAAATTGTGTTATAATAGTGTTGTTGCCAGTTTGATTTTGGGCTATATATATTTCACAAGAATTTATACGGATAAAATGATTTTCCCGTATATGCCGTATAAATAACAACCCTAGTTAAATTAAGATAACTGAGATGCTTAAGAAATACTAAAAACCTTTTAAACCAAATAACCTAAAATAATATTTAATCTAAATCTGTCACTCGTGTTCTACGGTCTCGTTTTTCGTGTAAAGTTAATTTTCTTCTTCGAGGGCGAATTCATGTGTTTCTTTTTTCATCAGAATTTTCATTTTCTGTTTCTTTTGGAGTTCTTTTTATTTATTTTGGAGTGTTTTAAGTTCATCTGTAATATTCGCGTTTTTTGTAATAAACGGCTTCAGTTTATTCGAAAACGTTTACTGCGTATTTGACTAATGCGTTAAGTTATCAGTCATCTTTTTCTGTTCGTTCTTTACTTATTTTTATTTAGTTGTTTTTACTTGATTTTTGTTTTGTTTCAGTATTTTGCTTTGAGATTCTGATTATTTTTGATTTTCAGCAATAATGTTGTTGGATTTAGTCTGCTGAATGAAATCGCTGATTTTGAGGTCGAAATCGGGTTTAATTTCGGATTACAGGTCGGTGCTAGCGTGCCGGCTGTTTTTCCGCTTCAAATTGGAGAGGACGTTGTCAATATCCAGATTCACCAATTTGTTCTTCGTAATTTAGAACTAATTTGTGATTTCAATGATGTGGTCCTTGCCCTTGTCGTTGTTGAACACCAACTGAAGCTCAGCAAGCTAATCCAAAATTTCTTAGTCCTTTTTCTTTTGTTCCAAACGCTAGTAATTTTACCTGTCAAAATCATCAAGCGGTTACGGTATGTAGTTAGTAGAAACGTAAGATTCAACGTTTGTTTATTGCTGATTATCCATTCTGATAATCATCCACACAATTCTACGCACTAACGGCATTTCCTGAGAAAAACACGTAAACCAAAATTATGTAGTTATATGCTTCAATGATGAGAAGCATGTGACAATCCAAATCGTTACCGAAAAATAATCAATAATATGATATAATATTATTTACCACAATGGAAGCAAAGTTGGTCTACGCACATATCGACCATAAGCCCATTCTTATGGTTTGTATCTAAACTTGATACCAGATGAACCGCCTGTGACTAAACCCCAGTCCTCAAACACATCCCAATATAATTTGTATATTGAATCTACCGTTTTGAAACCCACAAATGTCCAATATGTTGTTTTAACATTTTTTATCTTGGCTATTTAATTCATGGTGTTAAATATATTCAATGTGAATTAAATCATATAAAAGCCGTGAGGATAAAATTTCTTCAACTATTTTGTTCTAATAAAAGCTTATAAAATTCTAAATACATTAAAAGTATTTTCAAACAGAACAATAATATAATCTGGTAATTAATTACACGTAATTATTGTTAGTATATCTTTAAAAGCTTCTCTACATGAAACACAAGTTGAGCAAAATAAGAAGTGATGGAACTCAATTGGTTATCTCCATGGTGTAAATACTTTAAAAAATGTGGTTAATATATATGAAGCTATTGAGTCGTTTCCTTTAGCTTTTATTAAGTCATAAATAGTGAATAATGGAAGACATAAAATCGGAATCGATAGCCAATATGTTGGTTTTATGATTGATATTATTTTATACAAAGTATTTCCGAATAATATTGGTACATTTGCATCATTTAATGATAAAATACCGATATAGCAGAAACATGTAGAAATTATAACGATACATAGTTAAATGGATGCTATTGTCATAAGTTGCATGTGCCCAGTTTTTACGACTCCTTGTGGAATTTGAAGTATAAAAACGTAGTTTATCTTGTAAGAGTGCATTGTAAGTATGTTGAGCCCTAATCCTACTAGAAGTGAGGCAATGATAAAGTTGGAGCGTATTACCATTTATTACGTTAAGCTTAATATATTTCCTTTGTTTGTAAAGTATGCTTGAAAGTTGATCAGAAATAAAATGAGCATCAAATCGACACCAAGTAGCATGTACATGAGAAGTGAAACCATCAAACTTTAAATTTTATAATGCAGTGTTAGTATATTATTTATTAATTCTAAAATGAATAAATGCAATTGCTTACGTCTATTTTCTACTCGGTAGATTCTAAAACTGACTTTAACTAAAAGAGACTGGCAATTTATAATTATTCTAATATAAATAATGTATAGCCATAAGTTTCTTTTGATTTTTGGACAGATAAGAAAGAAGACTATTAATAAAGAAATTAATAAAGAAAATGTGAAAACATTATAACTATATAATATCAAAACAGATATTATAAATTATATTAATAATACAAATTATGTAAATACTAGTATTACATTATATAAAATCGTATCTAATAATATCATATTACTATATTTTACTGTTTAAATGTATTTTAATCAAATATTGTATTATTAATTCCGCTTCAATGTCACAAAGTGAAATTATTCCTGAATGGTAATCAAAATACATTAAAGTAGATGAACTTAAGAAAATCTGCAAATAAATAGATGAACTAGATATAAAACTCAAAGAACATAATTAAAAAGATTCTACTGTTCACAAATAGTTAGTGTAAGAAATTAAGGAATTCTCTAAGCAATTTATGTTATAAACTGCAAGGGATGTTGATATTGTTGAAGGATTTTACAATGAATAAGTTGCTAAAATTAACAAATAGAATGAAGAAATAGTTACATTAAGTAAACGCGCTATTTAAATATTTAGATGAAGAAGTTCTACAACCAGGGCGCAGGTATGATGATCAACATGCTAGGCATTTTGACCTCCATGATCAACGTAGCCAAGGTGAAGGAGAACTACTACGCCTACTGGACGCTGACTGCCCTCAGACCTGCATCGGGCTCTACTGGACCGTATGCGAGGACTGGACTCTGTTTTACGGCGGCTATAGCGGCGGTAAGTATAGACATGATAAGAAGAACTGGACCTACGGATGTTACGTTAGAAGACCTACGCACTTGAAACTCTGGGTAATCCTCGCTATAAATCTCTACGACTACATCGCTAAGTGCATTTGGATTATTCCGTACTTCAAAAGCACTGCTTTATATGTATCAACCTATTGGTATAAGACATTAATGTCTGAAATAGAGATGGTAAGATTCTTCTTGTGGATGCTCATGCGTATGGACAATTAATAATTTACCAACGCCGAAGACTACTCGAAGACCAAGTTCATCCCGGTTGTTATCGATGAGTACGAGCGTGAAAAGGCGTCTGATGAGATGACAAAGAAGGAATCTGAATAAGTATTGGAGGGTTTAAAGGATCTTTAGGCTATATTTAACAACAACAGTGGTAAAGCGAAAATACTTGCTGTGATCAAGAGTTACAGTGCTATAAAGCTTAAATCAAATATTAACACTGATTTATCTCAATTCAAGCTGGATCACGCTAAATCCCGTTAAAAACCGCTTCAAATGAACCAAACTCCTTTAATAATTCGCTAAATTCAGAATCTCGAGCCGGCAACTGACTAATCTTCTTTGAAGGCTCCTCTTGTAAAATAGCTAGACCCCATTCCAAAACCGCTATCAAACAATTCAAATCCTTAACCAAATAATAGTATCGAGATTTCACTTTAATAATCAAATTTGCTCCAAGGGGAAACAGTTTTGGATCGCTCCGCGGTTTTGAACCCATCAGACACAAACCAAAATGATGTGAGTGGAGACGAACTGAAGAAAACGAGAAGAGTACGGAAGAGAAAGACGCCAAACGGGGACGAGTGATAACTTTGCTCTCCAAAATAATATTAAAGCAAATCTACCAATCATATAAGAGCATAAAGATAACTTATATATTCAAGTTCCATTAGTTTTTGAATTAAAATATTAATTAATTAGTTGTTTATGTGTAATTATTATTTAATACGTTACTTTCTATGATTGTTGTATACAGTGCTCTCATCAAATATAAGGAATTTTTATTGAAACTAATAGAATATAGAAGTCGTACATATAACTTCATATAAAATGATTAAAATACATATGACTATTTATCGGAACAATAAAAGTAACATACTATTACTCACACTATTACTCACGTATACTAACAAATACGGTAAAATCTCACGAAAAGACTCTTGGATACACTCGCGTATAGAGCCAAGCAAAATCGTGTATAAGCTTTCAATTTCTAAAGTTTATATGCGAGATATCTTGTCTTACGAGTCTATACGTGATCAACTTGGGTCTATAAAATAAGTGTAAAATCTAATATTTTTAAAATATAGTCGTTTAAATTCTTCATGTTAAAGCGCTATCATGATGATTGCAAGTAATTGGTTTATTCTCGCACTTATTTTATTCCCTAATACCAACAATCAGGTAAAAATATGCACGTCACGCTTATATGAGATTAGGTTAGGTTTTTACATGAGAAATCTCAAAAAATCTATACGGGTACAGTAATCATGTATTGACTTTCTAGCTTTCCTGAGTATATACGCGAGTGTATCCAAGAGTCTTTTCGTGAGATTTTACCGTATTAAAAAATTTAATGAAATAGAAAATATTACTTTATTTTAAATTATTTAAACTAATATATAATATTCCACACCAATGGCTGAAACTGATGTGGTTGCAGAATGGCAGTCAAAGTACATCAAAATAGACGAGCTTTAGAAAAAGTGCAAGGAAATCGACGACCTAGATATGAAACGCAAGGAGCACCCCCAAAAAAATTCCGAAGAGTACAAAAAGCTGGTTTAGGAAATTAAAAACGTGTCCAAAGAATTCATGCTTTTAACCGGTAGAGATGTGGATATCGTAGAAGGATTTTTCGACGAACAAATGGCCAAGATTAAAAAACAATCCGATGAAATAGCGACACTAACTAAACGCGCAATTTAAATATAACTGGAGAAACCGAAGTGTAAAGCGATTGTGGAAAAGATGCAGCACACGCTGGGGAAAATATCAATGTTGCAAAACTACACGACGTACAACCAGCAGCAACTAACAAAACTCTCGCTGCTGCACGACGAGTCCTCAACCGAGGCGTACGACTCGTCCAAGTGGTTGGAAGACAAGTTGGTCCAAACAAAGTTCGACGACAACAATTTATACCTAGATATGCAAAAAGTGATCATTTAGCTGTATTCGGAACTATTTTAGGTTTCCGATAAGAAAGCTCTGCAATTGCTGATGGAGTCTCAGAACAGTCAGAAAGCAGAATAAGTTAAGCAGAGAGTTTCAGTGACAGGGGCGTATTTCGCTGGCGTCTCGACAATTCTAATCATTTCTCTGATCAATTTGGTCGCATACTGTTATGAAGAAGCGCCGGCGATCAAGTTCAAGCTATCTAAAATACAAGAAATGGCCATCAGAGTCCACTTCATAATCGTGACCATCATCATCGGTCTGGGCATCGACATTTACATCTTCCACCAAAGGAAGCTGAACTTTACATTCATCTGCCAAATCCCAGGAGAGCTAGTGCAGTTAGTCCACAGAAACGTGCTCAAAATAGGGTTCATACAGCTCTGTATAGTGACCTGCAGCTCCATACTTGTCATAGCAGGGAAAATTACTTTCAAGTCTCCTCCGCCCATTATGTTCGGGCAGTTTGTGGTGCAGGTATCGAAAATCATGCCGCCTACGTACTGGCTTCTGTTTCCCACGCTTTCTTTGCCCATGTTCACGTTGGTCAACATCATCAGATTTCGCGGGAAAAGATCTATTTTCACGTATTCGCTGATAATACTGTTCAAAATGTTCACGCCCTGGAGGCAGCGCGTCGAGTTCCCCCACTTCTATTTCTGCAACTTGCTCAACTCTGCGAAGGATTCCTTCAAAGAAATCATAATGATCATTGGCTGCAACCGGGTTCCGGATTACATAACCATTGTGTTCGTGAACATATTCAACATCATCAGAGGCTGGCAGAGCTACTTGAGATGGAGGGACAGCAAGAAATTTTACAACCAGGGCTGGAACATGATCAAGTACATCATTAGCATAGTGTCGTCCATGAATTCCGTGGAGAAAATCAAGGAAAACGAAACCGCGTACTGGTTTTTCACAGGCGTCAAGGCGCTAGAATGCGTGTACAAGCTGTACTGGGACGTGTTTGAAGACTGGGGGCTTATCCTCGGCGGATCGAGCGGAAAGAAATACAGATCGACCAAGGAGCAGTGGACGTACGGCTTTTATGTCATGAGGCCTACGCATCTGCACTTAGCCACCATCATTCTAATCCATTTGTACGACTACACGGCCAGAGTGATCTGGATCGTGCCGTATTTCGAGTACTTGAAAGTGTATACCAGCACGTTCTGGTACAAGTGCCTGACCACCGAGATCGAAATCATCAGACGTATTTTGTGGATGCTCATGCGTATGGACAATTAATAATCTACCAACGCCGAAGACTACTCGAAGACCAAGTTCATCCCGGTTGTTATCGATGACTACGAACGAACCAAGGCGAACGATGAACAAAAATAAATAGAATCTGAACAAGTACTTGACGGACTTAAAGATCTGTAAGCCATTTTTAACAATACTAGCGGCAAGGCAAAAATACTTGGTGTAATAAATAGTTACAGAACTATCAAGATGAAGACTAATATAAGCAACGATTTTGCTCAATTCAAGCTAGATCACACGAGATCTCGTTAGAAACCTCTTCAAATGACTCAAACCCCTTTAGTTATTCCGCAAGTTCATTAACGTGAGCCGACTACATTTTAACAATCACCAAAAGCTCCCCTAGTTAAAAAATTGGATCCAATACAAAAACCAATTCAGAATCAATCAGCAAACCCATAAAATAATCAACCAACACTTGAAATATCACTTCAATAGTCTAATTTAATTTAAGGAGAAACAATTTTGGATCGTTCTGTAGCGCTGAATTCATCCAACATCAATCCCTCCGAACTTAGTGGTGAAGAAATCAAAAAAGCAAGAAGAGTTCGTAAGAAAAAGACCAGCGGTGGCGATGAGTGAGAGAATAAAAAGTTTATATTTATTGTTTACTCTAAGCCCGTCAAATCCAGCATAGCATTATTTTCTCTTAGCGTATAATTTTAGTATATTTTAGTTATTTTTACAAATTATTACTATTTATTGATTTTTATTAAATAATAATAAAATATCTAAAAATATCAACCACACCAATGGCTGAAACTGATGTGGTTGCAGAATGGCAGTCAAAGTACATCAAAATAGACGAGCTTTAGAAAAAGTGCAAGGAAATCGACGACCTAGATATGAAACGCAAGGAGCACCCCCAAAAAAATTCCGAAGAGTACAAAAAGCTGGTTTAGGAAATTAAAAACGTGTCCAAAGAATTCATGCTTTTAACCGGTAGAGATGTGGATATCGTAGAAGGATTTTTCGATGAACAAATGGCCAAGATTAAAAAACAATCCGATGAAATAGCGACACTAACTAAACGCGCAATTTAAATATAACTGGAGAAACCGAAGTGTAAAGCGATTGTGGAAAAGATGCAGCACACGCTGGGGAAAATATCAATGTTGCAAAACTACACGACGTACAACCAGCAGCAACTAACAAAACTCTCGCTGCTGCACGACGAGTCCTCAACCGAGGCGTACGACTCGTCCAAGTGGTTGGAAGACAAGTTGGTCCAAACAAAGTTCGACGACAACAATTTATACCTAGATATGCAAAAAGTGATCATTTAGCTGTATTCGGAACTATTTTAGGTTTCCGATAAGAAAGCTCTGCAGTTGCTGATGGAGTCTCAGAACAGTCAGAAAGCAGAATAAGTTAAGCAGAGAGTTTCAGTGACAGGGGCGTATTTCGCTGGCGTCTCGACAATTCTAATCATTTCTCTGATCAATTTGGTCGCGTACTGTTATGAAGAAGCGCCGGCGATCAAGTTCAAGCTATCTAAAATACAAGAAATGGCCATCAGAGTCCACTTCATAATCGTGACCATCATCATCGGTCTGGGCATCGACATTTACATCTTCCACCAAAGGAAGCTGAACTTCACATTCATCTGCCAAATCCCAGGAGAGCTAGTGCAGTTGGTCCACAGAAACGTGCTCAAAATAGGGTTCATACAGCTCTGTATAGTGACCTGCAGCTCCATACTTGTCATAGCAGGGAAAATTACTTTCAAGTCTCCTCCGCCAATTATGTTCGGGCAGTTTGTGGTGCAGGTATCGAAAATCATGCCGCCTACGTACTGGCTTCTGTTTCCCACGCTTTCTTTGCCCATGTTCACGTTGGTCAACATCATCAGATTTCGCGGGAAAAGATCTATTTTCACGTATTCGCTGATAATACTGTTCAAAATGTTCACGCCCTGGAGGCAGCGCGTCGAGTTCCCCCACTTCTATTTCTGCAACTTGCTCAACTCTGCGAAGGATTCCTTCAAAGAAATCATAATGATCATTGGCTGCAACCGGGTTCCGGATTACATAACCATTGTGTTCGTGAACATATTCAACATCATCAGAGGCTGGCAGAGCTACTTGAGATGGAGGGACAGCAAGAAATTTTACAACCAGGGCTGGAACATGATCAAGTACATCATTAGCATAGTGTCGTCCATGAATTCCGTGGAGAAAATCAAGGAAAACGAAACCGCGTACTGGTTTTTCACAGGCGTCAAGGCGCTAGAATGCGTGTACAAGCTGTACTGGGACGTGTTTGAAGACTGGGGGCTTATCCTCGGCGGATCGAGCGGAAAGAAATACAGATCGACCAAGGAGCAGTGGACGTACGGCTTTTATGTCATGAGGCCTACGCATCTGCACTTAGCCACCATCATTCTAATCCATTTGTACGACTACACGGCCAGAGTGATCTGGATCGTGCCGTATTTCGAGTACTTGAAAGTGTATACCAGCACGTTCTGGTACAAGTGCCTGACCACCGAGATCGAAATCATCAGACGTATTTTGTGGATGCTCATGCGTATGGACAATTAATAATCTACCAACGCCGAAGACTACTCGAAGACCAAGTTCATCCCGGTTGTTATCGACTCATATGAACGATCTAAAGCCAATGATGAACAATAACAAAAAGAATCCACTGAAGTTATAAGTGGATTACAAGATCTCTAATAAATTTTCAATAATACTACTGGGAAGGATAAAATATGTAAAATAATAGCAAAGTACAGAGGAATTAAATTAAATAATAACGTTCATAATATTTTAGATGATTTTATTTCATAAAATAAAACTGTAAAGACCTCTAATAATTTAGGTGTAAACTTTGACAACTACTCTAATAAAAATTTAAAAGAAAAATAATCAGTATAACGTAAAGCCAAGATGCAAGAGGAAGTGAAACAAAGTATGCCATTATACACTGAAACATCCTAATTACATTCTTTGGATCTTGGAGTTGCGTCATTAAACGATTTAGTTCTAAATTCGTCTGCAGTAGATTAGGAACATTAGCACAAGAACTACAAGAAAATTATACATAATGAATGATATTATGTTTCATTCATTATTTAATACCATTAATAATATCTCGTTAATAATATAATAATACATATCATAAATATAATAATATACCGTTAACATATTTCTTTTCAAACTCATCATTTATACATTAAAATGGGGAATGTGTAAGAATCTGCTAAGTTTTATTTTTATTCTTAAAAAGAACAAATTTGTAAATTTATACTAATATTTACAATTATTAGTTTTCTTTAATGTCTATCAAGAATTTACAAACAGACAAATGCGGCTAGTTCCATCCCTACATTGAAGCTAAATATAATTGAGCAAAAATGTTGATATAGCAGAATTTCATTCAGCAAAAAGATTTATAACATCATATTATATTACATTATATCAATTATGTATTTATACTTATTTAAATTTCTATTACAATATCATATTTTGAAAATTATAGACCAGACTAACTATCTCATAAATCTGAACATTTGAAAGCATTTTTCATGAGCATTCCATTATTCGAGATTATTATAAAGCATATAGTTAAAGTATTTAATATATATTATTTAAAATATAAGTTCACTGCGAGCATTCCCTTTCTTTCATTGCTGCCACTGCAAGTTCTGTAATTTGAATTTGTTTCAGCCACGAACTGCTCAAATCTGTTTTAATCTGCAATTCTTCTTTTTTGTTCAATAAACTGAATCTGTTTGTTCGGATTCGTTCAGCTTAAGCGAGCGAATCGTAAATACAGTTCATTCGCTTTGAAACGAATATAATTTAACTTGTAGCTGGTTTCTGATTCAACTTGAAAATCGTTTTAATCGATTTCTAATTCAAAACGGAAAAACACTCCTCGGTCAAACAATTTACGGATAAATATAGATAACTCAACTGTAAATGTTTCAATGATTAAATGTCAGATATTTTGTTCGAATTCAAGTTCAAACGCTCAAGATTAATCATTTGTTAAAGAGGATGAACGGATACTATGTTGTTGAAGGCCAAATTCAAACTCTTCAGATTAACTAAAGTTCTGAGCGGATCAACATCAGAAATATTGTTGTAACTCAAATTTAACTCCTATAAGTTAATTAAATGCTGCAACGGACGCACATCCGAAATTTTATTCTCAGCCAAATTCAAATATGATAGGTTCACCAAGTTCTACAAGGGACACACATTAAAAATCCAATTTAAATTTAAGTCAAGCGTTTTTAAACTTAAAAGCTGACTTAGAGAAGACAAATCTGATATTCTATTTGCTTGTAAGCCTAGATCCTCTAGCTTGCTTAGATATTTAAGCGGATTTATGTTTTACACTTCGCAACCGATAATTTTTAGAGATTCAAGATGTTAAGGCACATTCACAAGACTAATGTGGACACAATTTACAACAGATAGTTTATTAATATCTAAATCGTTAGTAAATGCTAAACTAGTGAGAAAAGAATTTTCTTGAATACATAGAGATTGTTTCAAAACATCTTTCTTGTATTGACTTATCATTTTTTGTTCATATTTATTTATTGTGATACTATTCATATATAAAAATGGATTGGTATGATAACAAATATTCTAATTTGTAATTAATTCAACATATTTCCACTTTAATATATTTTTCATTTGTATTTTTAGTTCATTAATAATTTTGTCTAAATATCTAATTATTATTATCTTCAACATTATTAAAACTATTTCATAAGTTGACAGTTAACTTTTAAATGAAAGATGGTATTAGTTTAATCATAACTATTGTATAATTATAAAATATATAATAAAATGTAATTATTTAAAAGTGAACGATCACTGAACGAAGTCCCACCCGTTCTCAGTTCCCACGATCATCTTCTCTTGAACGCCACCGCCGATGATTCCTGCGTCCAGTTTTATTTTTCTGATGGAGGAGAAGTCGTTCAGAAGCGCTTTCTTGAAGTCCCACACCAAGAGATAGTTCTAGAGGCCTGAGATCAGGCGGTTCTTGGCTATAAACGCTGGTTTGAGCTGAATCTTCTTTATCTTAAGTTGGGCGCGTAAAGTGGGCTGGATCTGAAGGATGCGCGCGTCATCGCGTTCGGTCACCTTTATTGTGTTCTTGAACGCGAACGTCCCGTCCTTACCATAAAGTGGGTAAATAACAATTTATTGCTCAGTGGTTGCGATTAAAAATTGGTCATTGTCATCAATGCTCATCGCAGTCACGGTGTACCCGCAGCCTGGAAGCACATTGATTGCTCGAGAACCGATTTTTGAAAACAATGAAATTTAACCGCCATCACCAGCAACAGCCGCATGACCTTGCTTGGTAACTAAAAGTAAATTGTGACTGCTTCAAAGTTGACTCGTCCACTGTTGCTTACTTTGGCTCAATTCTACGATCAATCACAAACAATGAGTTGTGCGAAATACCAACCAAACCGTTTCCAGATGAAAGGCCTGAATTAACAAGATTTAGTGCTTGATAACCAGCTGAGAAGTCAGCGATTTCGGATTTGATGTTGCTCTTGTTCACGTGATGGAGGAGCTCGCCACTTGCCATTTCCTTAACACTATCAAAGAGAACAACAGTTTCTTCTCCCTTTTTGGCTAAGAGATTGGTTTGATCTCCGTCGAGTTTCGCACGACCTGCGAATGTAACTTTCTAAGCATCCTTGAGAATTAATTCTACTTGCTTCTTTGAATCGCTAAACATGTAAACAATTTCGTCAACAGAGCCAATGGCTCTATTTTTGCCAACTTCTATGAAATTTGGTTTCTTAGCAAACTTTGGACCGTGTTCAGCTTCAAGCTGTTCATATTCCTCAGTTTAGTATATTTTGTTCTTGGGTGCGTATATTATTTCTTGATCGTTGATTTACGCAACCATTTATGTTTCGTTAAGTAACTTTAAAAAGTGTCTGTATTGATCTTCTTATGCGAATTTTATCTGGAGTGTTACACTCGGTTCTGTATCCTCAAGCAATACATCCAATTGTCTTTCGCAGTCTAAAGTTGAAAAAGCAAGTCCTGGCTTCACTTCTTATGTGATTACTCCAGAAAATTCTGAATCGAGTACGATAAAGTTTCTCTTTTGACCTATTTTCATTTGAGATTCGGTAATACCAGAAATAGCTACAGATGCATATCCACAGAAACGCTTGAATGTTTCGTCAATTTACACTGAGAATTCGCAATCAAATTAATTTTCGAAGTCCATTTACTTTGGCTTGAATGGTGAGCTCACATTCAATTTAAACGGATTTTTCATATCATTAAGATGGAATTCACATCTCTTGATTATCTCATTCTTTATCTTGATTTAATGGAGATCAGGTAACGGGTGGCCACCGGAATACACGGTATGAATTTCGGCTCCAAAGAATACACCTTAGTGATTTATGACAACAGCGTACGCATCACTATTTGCAGCTGTACTCACCAAATCCTTGAGAGATAAATAAAGTACTTCACCTTTCTGATCAATAAGTTACAGTAAAGGATGCACTTGATCCAAGTAAAACATCATCTGAGCACGTTATTCAATAGTTACCCACTAATTATTAATATGTTAACGCAGTGAGCCTATAATATAGGAGTTGAATTATGTGTTCATTAAGTGAAGTGAAAATTATCATCTTTAAAATATTTTATTTTTGTATTAAATAATAATATTAATGATGTTATTGAACGTTATGAATTGAAAAATTTAACTTTTACAAATTAACATTTAGTTGTACTGCTATTGTATCGGTGCTATGTTATTTTTATCTATACTAGACAGAACATCTTAGAAAGAACCACTCTTAGAAATGTGGTCTTAAATTAAGTACACTCTAAAATTAGACTAAACACAGATATATTCAACACAAATAACTATTATAATAATTATGTTTATTTCAAAAAATGATCCACTTCATATGACCGACAGAGAAACTGTGTCGTGGCTGGAGCAGTTCGGGTTCGACTCCCACTCATCAAACAATTAACAACCCGCATTAGAACTTTAATATGCAACGCAACCTCTTTAAAACAATAATCAGTTCACTCAGGATGAGTTTCTCACTGCCTTGAAAACGGTTCTCTTTGCAATGGATTAGTTTCGGTAATTTGATTTCAATTAGTTCACTACCGGTTAGTTGATAAATTTCGTACATAGTTAGAAACTATTTAGTGTTGTAGCAATTGCCATTTCTGTGCGCACGAATAAATCTCAACGTGAGATAAAGCGAATTTATCAAATTATATTAAAGCATGTGTCAGAATCTCCGATTGAGCTACAGCTTCACTTTCTGAGCCAGCAGATAATCCAGTAGAACGAGTATGCTAAATATTTGGAGCAATAATTAAGCATAGAACGTGAACAAACAGCTAGATTACGCTAAACGTCCGCTTACTTCTAAAAACTGAGCAATTTCGGATCAAAGATCGATAACCCAGAAGCCTAAATTTAAGCTGAAAAAGAAATTCAAGCTGAAAAAGTAAAACAAAATTAATTATGTGAATAATTGCAACTTGAACAAGATAAATAACAATAAATACAAAATTAACTTTTGAACGTAACCAGATACAGCACCGAATTCATTTTTGAGCTACTAAATCTGGTTTAGCTTCAAAATGAATAAGTATTGAACTTGATTCCAAATTAAGAAAACTTGGAGATAATTTGGAGCACGTTTTCAGATTCAGATATTGGACGCAAATGAAAGTCATTTTACAAAATGCAATTGCAAAATTTAAACTTGAAAATATAGCCCTATTTTTACTATAACACAAATATAAAATACAAAACTATTCTAATCCAAAAATTTACCACTTCATATAATGTAAATTCTGACCAGGAAGAATAGATATCGATGAGTTCATTGCTTCAAACTTCTCGAAATAACGGTATAACGTGTTTTAACATATATAAATAGATATAAATACCAGATCTCAGCTGATAAGTTGAACAAGGCAATAACACAGAAGAAAGAACAAACAGTGACAATAAGTGATGTCCATTAAGCTCTCTATATAATTTTAGAACATAGCGAAGCTCTTTTACCTCTAAGACAACACATCTCCATCTATATTACCGCATTGCCGAGAAAGCTGAGTTTAAGCTGCAGATCTAACTCGTTCTCAATGAATTTTCAACTCATATATGAAAAGGAACGATATGAGCCAGAAAATTGACAAGATCAACATCTGCTCAGCAAGTTACTTGAAAATACTTGACGATTGCACTGTGTGATATTAGTTACTTAGGTTTAGCTGATAGATAGTATTTATAAACTAATATTATTTATTATAATTAATATTTGGTTGATTATACAATAAGAATACTTTATATTATATAGTTATAACCGTAGTTCATTCAAATTATACACATTTGAAGTAAATAAACTGTATACATGTGCATTTAAATCAATAATATAGGTGATTATTATATTTATAACTAAATTTAATCTCCGCTAACTAGCCACAAAGGACATCGGTTCCACTTATAAGGTGAAAAAGATAATAATAATATAATAGATTTAATTTGAAAAATCAGTAGTTTTTTAATTGCAAATATAAAAAAATAAAATACGTTATTTTACAAGTATAACGTAAATATCGTATTCACAGAATATATATTTTTTAAGTGAAGAAGTAGGTCAACTTGGCGTGGAATGAATTCACACATTAACTTTAATCATCAGCATAATAAACAATAAATAAGCAGTGAATACGTTTATTTCCACTCCCAGAAAATGATACTAATTTTTTCTTATCAAATTTAAGAACTATGTAGTACAGGGTTCGTATTATAAAATCAAAGCTGCGTGTGTCATTTTAAACTGAGTTCCAACAGTTCTAAATGTGTTTTAGCGTGTTCTGAAGCCAATGAAATTGAAATTAAAGGTAAATGCGTTTAAATAAGCAAGAAAACGGCCAATATATTTTCTGAATGTGTTAAAACTGCTGAATGCCAAACCGGTGCAATTTGTGCTGATAATGCATGTTATTGTGATGTAGCTAATGGATATGTTGTTTAGATTATTTAAGCTTAACCAGATGATTACGTGATTTGCAGCTCGTGTTAAGATCGGTATGGTCCGGGAGTTAAATTTGACGCATATGCAAATTCATATGCAAAACACAGATCCAGCATAGTGTTTTGATTGCTGGGGTAATAATATGATTTTTGGTCCGATTTCTTGCTTACCATGTCGCCCTGGTACCAAATTTTATGTAAATTAGTGCATATGCGATGAATCATTGGGTCACGCAGGTTCGGATCCAACTAAGTGTGCTGACTGCTGGAATAATAATGCGATTGTTGTTTCAGGTGCTTGCTAATTCTGTGGATCCAATACGATAGTAAAAAATAATATGTGTATGTGCGACGAATCATAGGGATTCGCAGGATCTGATCCAAATAAATGCATAAATTGTTGGAGCAATTAAAAAGTAATTGTCTAAGGAAGTTGTTAAGATTGCTGGTATGGCTCAATTTTCAACAACAATAATTGTGTATGTGATTAATTGAAAGGATTCGCTGGATCTGACCCGGCCAATTGCTAGGATTGCTGGACTGCTAAGTCTATCGTTAACCAAGGCGCTTGCTAGGCTTGTGGAGCTGGATTAACTGTAAGCAACAATGAGTGCGTATGCGACGAATCTATCGGATTCGCTGGCGCTACAGCCACTTCGTGCCAAGATTGCTGGACCAACTTGAAGGTAATCAAAAACGGGCAGTGTGAGGCATGTCCAACTGGTACTAAATTTGATAATTAAAACTGTATTTGCGATGAGTCCCAAGGTTTCGCAGGTTCTGATCCGGCTTCTTGTTCAAACTGTTGGGCTACTAATTCAATCATAGTCTCCAATCAGTGTTAACCTTGCTCCATAAATCAAATAGTACACAATAACAAGTGTGTTTCGGAAAATTACTGTCAATCTTCCTCCGATTGCTCCACCAGTCAAATATGTATTTAAAATTAGTGCGTTTGCGACCAAAATTTTGGCCTCGTCAACAACATCTGCATCGTTTGTTCATCAATAAATTAATTATCTATTAATGGAACGTGCTTCAGTTGCCCACCCGGCTCAAAGTTCAGCACTGATTAGTGCGTTTGCGACGAAGCAACCGGATTCGCCGGTTCGGATTACAAAAACTGCGAAAACTGTTGGGCGAAGAAATAAATGGTCTCTGGGAATTCATGCGTTTGCAATTTGTTTTTAGGGCGCTCGCAAATTGTGAAGAAGAAATGATTTTGTTTTATTGACTTTACCCCTTGCAAGCGAGTTAGTTTACCTTTATAATTTCAGATTATCAAAATTAGTCAGAAGGCCTTTTTTGACTGGTTTGTATTAAGAGAATAATTTGAATCATTAAGAAATAAAGTCGTCTGGATTAGTATAAATACTTTCACAAAATTAAATAAGTTTAATTTCTGAAGAATTATTTGCTACTTAAATTATCGAACCTTTAAAAGATGAAAAACTGATTTTATAAACTTTCAAATATGTTGAGTATATTGTAAATAATCAATTCTCACCAATTATCACTTCCCGAAAGAGTAACAAATGGAATTTCTTCAACAAATATACTTAGCAACTCTTCAACAGAAATGAAGTATATATAATTCACTTCCTCTAAAATAGAAATTATATTATGATCTTATTATATCAAAGTTAAATATTTTCACTCTTCTTAGAAAATACCTTTCGCAATTTATTGTTTTGGTTTAAATGGAGCTTTCCCTGAAATATTTTTCGATTTTTAAACATTAACCTACTAATTTGGATCATTCGCCTAAATTGGCTTTTAAATAGGTTATGGTGTTCTTAAATATTTTTCATATTTGTCTATGACTTAATCTATTTCAGGTAGATTACTTTATGTAAGCAGTTGTTACTTATATGACTCCAAAATAGAGCCTAAATCTGAACTATCATAACTAATCGGCAATTGTATTTATTATTCTTACAAATAATTTGCAAACTTATCATTTCCACCAGCTACTGCTATTCTTGCATATTTTATATTCCAATTATCTAGGGTAGTTGAACGAACGAACGAGATATATCTTCCATAACCACGATGGTGGACTGCACAGTCTTAACACAACGTGATTCCTAAATCACAAGAAAACCAATTTGGATCAGAAGTAGCACAATCAAAGCATTTTTCGTTTCCTTTATTGTTTAAAGATTATATAAGCAGACTATAATTCATATTTGATGTGGTATAATTGTATATCATTACCATGTTATCAATACTAGTTTATGTTTTATAAAATAAAGAAAAAGAAGATAAATATACATGTATAGATAAATATTTAGTCCGTCATTAAAAATAAAACAATCACTGATTCAACTTAACGTAAAAATCCCGGTTTCTTCTGTAAACTAAAATGGTCGCCGCCCACATTCCAATTAGCAAAATATGCGGGACGACTATTTTAACAATCGCAAACGATTTAAGGATATTTTCGCTTCTGCACTCATTATTGTTCATAACAAATGATTATTTGCACGTTGTGCATAGCGTAGTTGGATCTCGATCAGATGATTTACAGTTTGTGCAATGCGAATTTAAATCTAAGAACTCATTCGCACAAGTGTTACAATTATTTAAAACGGAGTAGTTTGGGCAGACACAGGCCTTGAAGTTCAAATCGCAGGTGAATTAGCCGTGCGTTGAACACTCGGAGTCAGTTGTACAGGCTAGTAATCTGACTAATTACAACATTGGAGTGTAAATGTGACTAATCTGTATTAATAAGATAATATGCGATGAATTCCACCCCATAATGCAGCTTTCGCAAATTGCTCTACAAAGGGTGCTTCCAAGCGACTAATCAGAGTAGATTCAGACACTAAAACAGATGGTGATTGAATAGCGCTAATAAATCCTAAATCTGCAAAACTAACTAAAAAATCAAGTATAACCAATGCAATAAGTCACAGAGCCACAAATAATTAAAATAAACACAACACAATCTTGCCCAGAACTAGTTTAGCTGTAAGAAAAATACGATAAGCTTGTTTCAGAACTTATCCCGATTAAAAAATCGTACAAAACAATAATTGGTGACTTGAGACTCGCAGATCAGCGGTACACCATCGCTCAGCAGTAAATTCAAGTGCTAAATAACAAAATAGTAGAGCAGCAAAAGGAACTATTTGAGTAAAAACTGAAAATAAACGAGTACAAAATGCAAGTTGAGCAGCCAAAAATACAATTCGATCTTCAAAGCGAACTGAGACTCAACAATTTTTTACAAACACCCGCAATTCAAGAAATAAAAGTTCCTGAAATACAACCAAAGAACCAAGATTAGGAACTAAAGGAAACTATTGAACAGCAACAAAAAGAAATTTCAACATTAAAATAAAAACTGGTTGAAACATTTAATATTTCGCATGTTAATTCAATATTTGAGCTTCAAGACCAAATTAAGCTAAAAGACGATGTAATAAAGCAACTTGAACAGCGCATTGAGTCATAGATTAAATAACTGTCCCAATTAAATGTAAATAACCCACTCATTAAATAATAACAAGAGCTTGAGCAAAACTACGCTGCTAGTGTCCAGGAGCTGTAAAATTTACACCAAACACAGCTTGATAAAGTGGAAAGTGCATTGAAACACTAAGTTTAAGATTTAACTAAAGAAGTATCGTCACTCCACGAATAACTTATATCAAGTGCTGAACAACAGCAAATATTATAAAAGAGCAATGCTATGCTTCAGTCCCAACTTCAGATGACTATTCAAAAGTAGGCCAATTTACTAAAGTAGTTGCAAACTTACACAGAATAGACTAACATAAAGCAAAGCAATTACGAAAAGATAATTTACAAGCTGGAGCTCAAGTATCAGCAAAAGGTGTATTAACTATCTTAATTATAACATGAGTATAATAACAATATTATACTAACCCGTGCACGCGATTCAGATATTTTCCTCCGTTCAAACGACACAGAATTCGTTAATCAGAACTAAACAACTGATCTTGATTCTATTAACTAATAAATAAAAGAATTCAAATAGTAAAATGAAAATATTGAGCAGTACGAATAATTGATGAACAAAATGAACGAACAACTGATCGAAATAAAATCTTAAACGCTTCTCAAAGAAGAAAAATAAAATAAAAAGGATAGCGAAGACGTGGAAGAGAAAATTCACTTTGAAGAAAGTTCAAAAGAAGAAGAAAGTCTTAAACAAGAAAAAGATGAAAGTTAGCATGAAAAAAGTGAAGAAGAATTCAAATTATTTGACGGAAATGAAAAAGAAGAAGAGATTATTGAAACAGAGAAAAAGTAACCCGAAAATGAAGAAGAAAAAGATCCATAAGAGAATCAAATGGAAGTGCTTGTTGAAAACAATAAATAAAATGAAAAAGAAGAGCAAATAGAGATGTTAAACTTCACCATTCAACTAGCAGCTGAAAATCCTGTCTTAAAGCTTAAAATAATTTATTAGGGAGACGTTATACATGAGACTGATGAGTAGGAATCGCATATATCATTCGAAATACCAAAATAACTTGTTGACGAAGAGAAAAACTTCGTTGTCGCTTTGCTTGATATGGAAGAAGAAGTTGAAATGAAAGCTGGAACTAAAACTATAGAGTTCGATGGAAATAAAATACTAATTGAAGTTATGTGAGCTTATTTATGTAAAATATTCATGTTTTGTTTGTAATGACAAATCAGACACAATATTGACTTAAAGTCATATTTTGAAAGGAACCGGTGTGGTGATTTCAATAACAGCAGCATACGCTATTATATCATTAAATATACACATGTGTAAATATCTGGTTTCAATGAAAGATTGGAATTCCAATTTTTATAATTTTTTAAAATATTCTTAATATTTCATAATACAGCGAATTAATAACAAAATAAAGGTACGGTAAAGAACTTGTATTGAATTTCATCACATCACACTTTTGTTACCTTTTGGAGCTGTCTGGTTTCATCCAATTTACGGGTAACTAACTTATCGAGCTCTCTGGTTACTTTAGAGTCAGATGGCTTAAATACAAGGCGAATATCTTTGTCTTTGTATTGATCTACGTCTTCATTTACACCGAGTTGCTTGTAATACCACTTAACGCATTGGATTTGGGCTTCTCTTGGAAGGTCAGCTAATTTCTTGCTCAAGAAATGAAGTTGCAAGATGGACATTGGACCTTCGTCATCAGATGAGATAACTGGAATTGGGTTTTAGAGAATAATACGGTGTTATTCAGGTGTTAATTGAAGTTGCTCGATTCTACATAAGAGGCTGATGAAGGCTTTCTCACATTCGTCGGCAGCTTTAAGGAAAAAGCTTTCGCTTTGAACACCGTTATAAACACGACAGTTGGACCAAATAAGATCAGCATCTTTGATAAACTGGTGCAAGTATGTGTATTCGGCACCCATTATGTTAGAACGGAGAGTGCTCAAATCCATTGGACGTTTTATAACTTCTAAGTAGTCATTGAGTCCTAATGAAATATAGTCAACTGGATCGGCAAAAACTGAACCGTAATTTCTCAGCTTCTTGGTTTGATCGATAACCTTGATCAGTTACGTTCTGATTTAATCGGTTATAACAGTAAGTCCTGTTCTTACAGCTTGGTCTGCCATATTTTGTGAGGAGGGTGTGGCACTTTAATTAGAATTTTTATTTTCCATATTCGATCAATTACTGGATTTCGTGTCCACTCCAGCAAATGAAAATTAATTATAGAAATTAAAGTGCAATGTGAATCTCGACAATGACTTTATCAAAAATTTGATCTTTTCATATATTAATATGGTAAATTTCATTATTCATTCATCATTTTTTAGTTATTGCTACTTCATAAATAAAAATAGATATTATACAATATATTTTTATATGGTTTAACAATAACCGTGAATTGATCATTTGCAGATGGTGTATCTCAATATTTATGTTAATCCTGATCAATTGTTTATTCAGTTATTCTATTCTAATGTACTTATTATGTAGTTAGTTTATAGTCCCTCATATCATCATTTCGGCTCCTTTGATGGCCCTTCCGCTCTTTTCGCTGCCTCCGTGACCTGGGTAGATAACATAATCCGTTCCGAGTATTTTCTTCAGCTTTACGATGCTGTCTCTCATTTGCTCAGCGCTTCCGCCTGGGAAATCAGTCCTTCCAATCCCTTGTCCAAATAATGTGTCTCCAGTGACCGCTATTTTACCTTCCTTGTCAATAAAGCAAACTGAGCCTGGTGTGTGCCCTGGAGTGAGAACGACCTCCACTTAAGACTAACCAATTTGAATTACCTCACCGTCTTTGAAAGTTCCCTCCGGTTAATTTATGTAGTCCTTGGGCGCTTTGATCCCGAACATCTGAGCGAATTTTACGTTTCCGGCCCAAATCGGAACGTCGTTTTGGTGAACGAGGAGCTTCGCAGATGGATAAAGTGACTTGAAGAAACCGCAGCCGAACATGTGATCGAAGTGGGCGTGCGTAATCAGTATGTGCGTGACGTTTATGTCCTGAATGGAAATCATGTTCTGGATCTTCTCAGAGCGGTCGCCGGGATCAACTAGAGCTGCGTTGTTTGTGGCCTTGTCAATCAAGAGGAAACAGTTAGCTTGCAATTAACCAGTTGGAAAAGTACGAATCTCAAAAGGCATCTGAAATGGAGCGGAAAATGATGAACTAGTGATTATACACAATAAAATTATATTTCCACATCATCGATAAAAATTAATCAATTAAAACATATTAACACTAAGGGTGAGGGTTGAGCCCCTCGAATCACAAAGAGAACTTCCAGTGAGTACTTGTATTATATTATACACACATAGGTGGTAACGTACCCAAATATTAATTTTCCACTCCATGAAATTGATGATGCTCGACACGGGAATTTTGAAAATAATCAATAAGAATGTATTTTGTTACATTCACCGTGATCTAAGGTATCTGAAACTGAAATAGAATTTATTCCTATTGATTATTTTCAAATTTTTTCTTGTGTCGAACATATATATAGTAGTTTTTTACTGTATTTTTAAAAGATATTTTGTAGTAAAATGACATTATTCATTTATTGTACATTATATCTATATTTCCGCATGCAATGAAGTTGCTTTTCGTTCGCAAAAATTATTTTTGTACGCATTATATGCAATATTTTAAGATATTGATGAGATTTCAAGTAATTAATTGAAAAAAGATTATATAATGACAACATGTATCATCGTATCCTGTCAAGTGCGGTCCATGGTAATAGATGAATTTATTGTGTTATATACAGTGAATTGAAAGATTTGTATTATTATAAATACAGTAATTTTGATAAACAATAGATTTTGGATTGGGTGTAGATCACGATAAGTGGTTTACGATAAGTGGATTCTACAATATAAAGTGGTTCTTTAAATGTAAAACGATCAGGTCACACCATGATAAATATATAATTGAATATAAATATTTTGACTCATTTTTACTTCGACCATAATGAACGAAATTCACAAAGTACTACATAATCTCACTCAGAAAGGGGCCCTTGAGAACGAGGTTATGTAGTATATTGAAAGCTGTTGTATGTAGCTCAAGCCAGTTCTTGTAATAACTATCATAAGATAAAATGCAATATTTTCAATATTCTAAATTACAGCGTATAAGATACTTCTAAAGACACTCTGTTACCGCCTAACTTCTAGCTGTATAAACCAATTTCGGTTGTCTTAAATTATGTTAGTTTTAATCTTTTTTACATGTTGACTCGCCTATCAACGATATATTATTTATACTTTATATTTTCTCCATGATGATAGATTTCCATGTGTATAGTTCAGCTTAGTAACATTTTAATGATGAGTAACTTGTGTGAAGATTTAAAAATAAATATATAAGAGTTAAACATGGAATGATAATAAAATTAGTCAAAAAGTTCAAATTTCTAGTATATTCATAGCTAAAGCCATTTGTAGTAACTATTCATTATATTTTGTAAACATAATTAAAAGATTAAGTAATTGATTCAACATGGTATTAATAATTTTTAAATCCTATTATATCTTTCACTTCTGCTGCTCAGCTGGAACGGTGGCTTCCTGTTCATTTGCCATCGCTTCTTCGCGGATAACGTTTTCAGGTATGGTCTTTTGATTTTATTGCTGGACTTCGTCTTCTTTTTCTTTCTTTTCTTTTCTTTTGAGGTAGATGATCACGAAAATAACGAACACCACTATGACAAATGAAATTGGGATTGTGATGGCGATAATTATCACTTTATTTTGGTTGTCTTGCTGGCACATGCCAGTAACGTTTTTGAATTTTTGCTTGCACGTGCACTCCGAATTGGCTGCGTCCCAAATCGAGTTTACATCCTGACTGGAGCAGCTTTTGCACTCGCCGTTAACGATTATTTCTTCCGTAATGGAACATTATGCGCACTGAGCTCCAGCGTACCCGTTTAATTCGTCGCAAATACACTCGTTATCAACAAGTATTTCGCCGGTTTTGCACTGTTCGCACAAGTGTTATGAAACGATCGCGTTGCTATTCCAGCAGTTATCGCACTTAGTCGGGTCCGAACCGGCGAAACCAGCAGCTTCTTCGCACACACACTTATTAGTTTGGAACACTGAGCCGGAGTAGCAGGCAGAGCATTAATTTTAAATAGCTATTTTAGACTGGGACCAACAGTCAACGCACGAAGTTGCTGTGGGGCCTGCGTAACCCAAAGAGGTATCGCAAACGCAGATGTTGTTCTCCACTTTCAAGTTAGCCCCACACTATTTACAAGCACCCTAATATATTATCGCGTTGTTGGTCCAACAATCGGAACACTTAGTTGGGTCTAAACCTACAAAGCCAGCGGAATTGTCGCACATACATGTATTTTTAAATATAGAATCTGGCACGGAACCAACGGGACATGCCTAGCACTTGCCAGAAACGATTACTTTCTTATCAATCCAACAGTCCACGCAACTTGCAGAATCCGCTCCAACGAAACCAGATGATTCATCACAAATGCATTTGAGGTTACTGTATGTAGTTCCTTGTCCACATGGCTAACAAGCGTTAGAAATGACTATCTGCTGAGTCGCTCCACAGTTCTTGCACGTAATGGCATCTGTGTTCACATAACCTTGAGCTTATGCGCAAACACATTCATCATTCTGGAGATTGGATCCATATCCGCAAATTCTACACTCTCCACCAAATAGCACCAAATTATTTAGTTTGCAATTCTAACAAGTAGATTAATATTCACCATAACCATTAGACTCGTCGCAAACGCATTTATTAGTTTTAAACACAGTTCCTTGGCTGCAAGACAAGCATGCCCCCTGATCCACTAGCTGGCTATTAGTCCAGCAGTTAGTGCAAGAAGGCGCAGTTCCGGCATACCCAACCGTCTCGTCGCAAATACACTTATCAATGTTAAATTTTTGGCCAGACTAACATTATTCACACTATCCTGAAACGATCACTTTCGACGAAGACCAGCACAACGTACACTGATTCGGGTCCGAGCCAACATAACCCAGAGACTCGTCGCAGATACATTATGTATTTTCGTATTTGGTTCCAGTTGAACAAGAAGTACATTCTCCGTTTTTGATAACCATCGAGTTGGTCCAACAATCTTGGCACGAAATGGCTGTCGCACCGGCGAATCCGATAGATTCATCACAGACACACTAATTTGATTTAAACACAGTTCCGGTTGAGCAAGTTTCGCACTATCCGTTTTTGACTATTTTACCATTACCCCAGCAATTTTAACATTGTCCTGCTGAACCAGCGTACCCAACTACTTCGTAGCAATTACATGAATTTGTGTTTATATCTATAATTCTTCCCGTTCCGCAAGACTAACAAGTATGTTCGAAAACGATGGCATTTGCAGTCCAGCAATACTGGCATTTAGTAGGATCAGCTCCTACATAACCTTTGGATTCATCGCAAATGCAAAGTTTGGTGCTAGAGTCGAACTTTGTTCCAGTTATGCAGGCCTTACACTCACCAAATCCGATTTGCTCACCATTGCCCCAGCAGTTTACACAAGATGTTGGATCGGAACCTACGTAACCGGCTGATTCGTCACAAAAACACTGGCCTGAAGAGAACTTAGCGCCGGTGGCACAAGGAGTGCACACTTAAGAAACTACAATCTGATTATTACCCCAGCAATATGAGCACTGAGTCGGATCCGATCCGGCATAACCTTGGGACTCATCGCAAATACAGTTTTAATTATCAAATTTAGTACCAGTTGGACATGCCTCACACTGTCCGTTTTTGATTACCTTCAAGTTGGTCCAACAATCTTGGCACGAAGTGGCTGTAGCGCCAGCGAATCCGATAGATTCGTCGCATACGCACTCATTGTTGCTTACAGCTAATCCAGCCCCACAAGCCTGGCAGGCGCCTTGGTAAACGATTGACACCGCATTCCAGCAATCCTGACAGTTGGCTGGGTCTAAACCGACGAAGCCTTTAGATGCATCGCAGAAACATTTATTAGTGTTGAAGGTTGATCCGATCCAGCAATCCTGACATTGCCCAGAAACAGCAACTTTTTGATTACCCCAGCAGTCTACACAAGATGTCGGGTCGGAACCGATGAATCCTTTGGTCTCGTCGCAAATACAAACAGCATTATTATTATCGAATACCGCACCTGCTCCATAAATATCTTCGCAACTACCGCATACTTGGTTGTGAGTAAAATAACCTGAATCGCATTCGCATACCCCTGTAATACAGATGGCATTAGTTATGCATTCAGATGAATCCGTACATGAACCTCCTAAAGCAGTTTTTGTTTAACACGCTCCATTGACTTCATAATATCCATTAGCATTGTCACAAGAGCAAACTGTTCCAGGCACACAAGTTTAGCCAGTTCCAGAACAGTCAGATATAGCAGCGCACGTAGCGCCTAATGGAATACTTTTCTTTATCATTTAAACACATTTTCCTAGAACTTCGGTCTCATTGGCTTCGAAACAGGCGTTCACACACTGAGAACCGTCTGCGCTGAGTTTTAATTTACAGACGCAGACAGAACCTTCTTAATCAAACCCGCGTCCACAAAGTGGTCCTTGGGCTTGAACTTGCAAAGTAAGAATTATTACTTACATTTACTCTGGTGTGGTGTGGAAAGGTTATTGAAAATCATTCGTAACCCACTGATATAGAGATGTTGTTTGCTGTTTGAAATGTTGTTTAGACAAATTTGTTTAAGCTGTTTGTTTAGAAATAGTTTGATTAATTCCGAAGAAATTTGTAGACAACTTGATCTTAACTGCACATGAGATAATAAACCGTTAGACTATTTGTTTGCCCCCCTACACAATTTAATCTATTTTCCGTAATCTGTTGAATAGTGGGTTATGATAAGTTATCAATAACCAAAGATTGAATATGTTTAAACAGGGATCAATCTATTTTGTAAAATATAACCTACACAATATTATATATTGCGGTAGCGCGACGAAGTAAGACAAGAGACCGTCAAATATATACAGTAATTGAGTTGGGATCGAGGTCAGAAGGTTGAAATTTATTGAATGAATTTGTTTTACCTTGACCTCGAATACAAAAGTAAAATTATATTTAAATTACTATTTATTATTAAGTTAATTAATAAAGCTGGGAAAATTTGTGGATTACTTGAAAGTAACGTAATTAGAGTACAGTGTTAAAGTGGGGTTGGACGACCCCATTTTTTCGGGAGAGGTCACGGTTTACCCCCTTTAACTAGGAGAGAATAAATCGACTGTACGATTCGAATCTGACCGAATCTGTGGATTAAATCAAATAATTTACTAAATCTATCTAAATATAAGATATATTTGACAATATAAAATATTTTATATGTTATTTTATAAGCAAAAAAGCAATAATTTGTTATCATTTTTATATTTTTATTATTATATTGTTTTAATATTCATAAATATTGCTACAATAGTAAAGTATTTTCGATTAAATATTATAGTTATCAAATTTAGTTAGATCTATTATATAATATTGAAGATTAGTGCATTTAAAATATATTATAATGTATTAATACTTGTAAATTTTTCTTTATGAATTATGATTGGAGTGGTAATTTAATATAATTATGTAAAATATATACAATTACGTAATATCTGTATTATTTTGAAATTAAATCTTATCTAAATTATGATAGCTTAGACCCTATGAAATGCCGGAAATCAGAAAAAGTGGTCTAGGAAGCGAGTAACCCCCCTTTAACAGGGATGAACCTCAACCCCACTTTAACAGGGAGAATACAGTATTATATTTGGTAATAATATTTTAGATTTTGGTACGTTCAACTCATAATGTTTTGGTTGAAAGATTAGTGCGCTTGATAATAAGCGCAATGAATAATTGTATGTTACAAACTTTGACGATTTCTTCATTTAATGAAGTGTCAACGAATGTTTCATAATTTCAATTGTATATTAGTGAAAGAAACGGAATTAAATACAATAGCGATAAATAAAATAGCGGCAGCGGAAATCCAGGTTTTTTGAAGATATTTACAGAAATAGCAAATGGCGTCTTGTCACGTTTTGACTACTTTAATTTGTTTCAACAACCAACAAATATCAAAAAATGAAAAGAATTTGTATCGGTAATACAGTCTGTGGAGTTTTTAATTAAACTACTACAATTAAATTATCTGATTAGTTACCTAAATTTCATAAGCTAAGAAAACATAATAGTGATCATATTTTAGCTGCACTTAACAGCTCATATTGATTCAGTATAGAAGTAGTACAGTTCATTAGTATAGTCTAGCAATAACTATGGATACATGTAAAGTATTTGCGCATCTTACGTAATAATGCTGAGTCTTACAACTTAAGTGTGATAACTCAGTAATTCGAATCTACAAATGTGCTCACTATATAAAATAATGTAAATGGGAGAATTTACCTGTAATTATATAATACTTAAATAAATATTAACAATATATGACTCACTGGAAATCTAAAAACGATGATATAACTTAATTTAGCTGAAACAAATACTCTTAAACATTATGGACTTTTAGTTACACAATTAAGCGTTACGCAATGGTATTGACTGAATCTGACTTCAGAAACAATTAGCTTTGTGAAGTATAGCAAAGAGTTTTATTAGCTCCATAAAGTGAGTAAGCTAGATTTAGATATGCTACTATTGTGCTATTATTCAATTATTTTGGGAAACTGATGGTTATATAAAAGTTGCAATGCAAACTCATATATTTTAAGTGTCATTTTCGTATTTTTGATTTTTGCGCTCAAATCCATCCGTTTTCCTTGCGCTAGAACTCACATTCTCAATGGGAAGTGGGCATATTGCAATTTTTCATTTAGTGGTGTGGAATAGAATCTAAACGCAATAATATATCAATTCCAAGTCTTGGGCGAAATAATACTTTTAAATCAAAAATTGTAAATATTTATATGTCGGCTCGCTCTTTTGGTTTTTTTAATAACATGACTCACTCAACAGTAACATTATCATTGCGTTAAAGTCTAGTTAGTCTTATCGTTGCATATTAAAAGTAAAAACAAGAGAGATATTAATTGAACAGAGTAAAGAGGACTCGACTTTGATGTTATATTGAAAAAGTAAGATAATTATACATTGACATAAATTATATTTAATATCTATCATGGGCAACTCGGATAATGAAAATATAACAAATTAAAACACACATTAAATTATAATCAAAAAAAATGAATGACAAAAAGAAAATATACTACATAACCTCGATTTGAGACACCCACCCTTGTTCGAATACAGACACCCGAGCAGTTTTCAAAAATGGCCAGGGTGTCTATAAGTGAGAGCAAATATGGCTCAGTTTGGTATATTTCTTGTGTCAGATTTGGTTTTCCATTTCAGTTACAGACACCTTTTCCAAAAATTTTCTAAAAATTTTATCAAATTTCTAGTTTCTTGATCTAATTTGCATAAATTACTATTATATAGAAGATAAATATGCTCGGTCATGTTTTTAGAAGAGTTGGAACTGATTTACTATAAAATTGTTATACACATCTAGTAAAAAGTGAAATTTTGTTTGAAGTTTTTAATTTCAGCATTTATGTTTTCACTCCAAGAAGTTTGCTTTTGGCTTTACTTTCTGAGGCATACAGCATTTAGAGCTATTTCATTTTCTATTTTGATTAGTTTGACTACGTCTACTTAATATATATTGTTATATATTGTGGAAGTTATCTCCGGTCCAAGTTATTAAAATAGTGAAAATTATTACATTTTTCAATTTAGTAATATGAGCTATTAATCAAAATCAGCAACTTGGGGGTAACTTCGACTTTGATTTCATATTTAAAAAGAAATTAAATTGCATAATAAAAATATTTATATTTAATATTAGTCACAAGTTACTGAAATCATAATTTGAGGTACATTTCTCAAAATACTTAAACTAGTATTCTGTACTAATTTAATATTGTAAATATTGTAAATAGATGTTTGTGATGTATGGGATACTGCAGGTGCTAAGCAACTCTTGATATAACGTCCACATCAACAAGATTGTACATCTAATTTAGAACTAAATACGAAACATAGAGCATAGCTACATATATATTTATAATTATAACGTCGCATAAATTACATATATGCAATAAATTGTTTCTTCAAAGATATTCAATTTGCTGAGTATTTCTAAATACAGTATATCACATGAAATGTATCAAATATATTTTGTGAATATTATAATTACTCTTTAATATAATAATAATTACAACGGCAACTATGAACACTAATGATAAATATAAGTTCCCATAATACCTCAATAAGTGGTATAATTTGTTTCTGTTTTACTGATAGAAACTATGAACTATAATTCAACATACAATTAGTTATTAGTTATAAAAATACATTGTGTAGTTAGGGGATGAAACTTTATTGTATTTAGTTAACTAACAAATACATATAAAATTTGGATTATATTGTAATATAGACTAAGTTCAATTTAAATAAATCTTAATAAAGTAGATATTAACCGCAAAGTTAAATGGTTTAAATTTATTTATATTTTATTCAAACTTTTTGCTACACAAAATACAAAACTAGATTTAAGTAAGCCATTAATCACTATAAGCACTAAATTAATATATCATAGCTTTAACATCTACTGCTATCTAAATATTTAATAATACTCTTTGGAATATTTCCCACATCATAATTATAGAATATATTCCCTATTTGATTCAAAAGATAAAGCACATAAGTAACACTATTTAACTTATAATGTAGTTCGTATAACTGCATAGTATATTATTATTTAACGCTATCATTTAGGCCTCTAATATTATTTTTCTTGACATTTGTGAAATATTAGATTTATAATGAAGGAATAAATATATGTTGGCCTCGCCTATGTAATAGTATTTAAAAGAATAAAGTAGATCATACTTGTAATAGCGGAGCTAACTTAACTTATTCAACTTACAGTTTCGTAAAATTTTGATTCTCTTAATTCTTGTTTTGAATATTGGTGATATAACTTATTTCTTCAAGTCCAACTACAGCTATATTTGGAGTACCGGCATAGTGAAATACAACATTTGAAGTTACCCCCAAATTGAGTCCAGCTCGGGCATACCTAACTATTTTGAGTTAAACTGACATTCTTGTCCAAATTGCGTTATCTGTTATTTCACACCAGACCCATTGATGAGATACGCTATCATTACTCGTGATTAAATATTAAAGGTAGTATTTTGATGCAAATTTCTATATCTACGCTAATATCAATAAGAATTATCCCAAATTAAAACCATATATGTTTCAGTGTAAGACTTTTAATTTCCCTGCAAATTAGTTATTTATCTCGAACCTTGTTCATACTGATAAATTTTGGTTTTTGGGCAAAATTTTGGAAGTGGAAAAAATCCAGACACAAAAGTATTCTCTTTTATACGACTATAAATACCATATGTCAGTTATCCCCTAAATCCAGTATTTTATATAGTGAGCACATTTATAGAAGATTAAGTAACATAAAATTTATTTTTATGGTCATACATATCTCAAAAGCTCAAAAAACTTAGTAAATACAAAAAGAGATTTACAATGTAAAATTCACTTACAACCTCTTTTGCAGTTCAGTTATAGACACCTTTATTTTAAAAATATCGAAGGTGTCTGTATCTGAGCACATCTGGTGTCTGTAAGTGAAAGGGGGTGGGTGTCTCAATTCGAGGTTATGTAGTATAATACTGTAATAATGAAATATGAATTAAAATGAATTTGCTATTAAAAAGAGCAATATAATCTTATCCAAAAACAAAAGTCTCAAAATATTTTAAAGTAATATCAAAATATTAAAAATACAATAAGATAAAGCAAAATCTGATTTAAATGTACAATAAATGTAAAACATACTTTCTACAAAAAAGATCTTAAAGATCTTTAAAACTATAGGTAGTTCTGTGATATTTTATGTTGTTTAAATTGTTTAAATCCTTAAGAATAATTAATAATAGATTTTAATAAATAACTAGGTCTGTTTAAGTGCGTTTACAAAGTATCTAGTGTTATTTATGCTTATAGCAGTATTTATTTTTTAGTATTTATTCTTTTGCGATGTTTAAATACAATATGTTTAAAATATCACAAAAGAAGTGGTTTTTCTTACCGAAATAGTACATCACTATTTGACTTTAAAATGTTAACATGTAGAATAAAATCACTCCAACCCATAATGACCAATGGCAATAAACATAAAATTACCACCCTGCAGTTAAAGCAGTGTTAAAGCTGTTACATAAATGAGGAAGCAGAATCACTTAGATTGGAAACAAAGATGAAAGCCATTTACTGGAAATTCACTAACCACAAGAATTATTAAAATAATAATAATAATAATAATAGTACCGGCCATTGGCTATGCCATAAACAATTTCACTTATCTGACCGATAATGAACTCTTCGACCTAATAAAACACCGATTTTAGGTTTTAAACAAAGAGCTCGACTCGGATAGCAAGGGTTTGTTATGTGGAAAGAAAATGACCGCTCAACACGAAATCAGATGCAGCCGAAACGCCGGAATCAGAACAGTGCGCCATGATTACATGGTGAACCGTATCCTGACCAAGATAGACCATCATCGTCACCCTCGCCCGGTCGACAAAGCCCATGGCAATCTTCCAGTATCCGACAAATTGGAGAAACCTGATATAGAGTTCCAATACAAAAACGCAACCTATGTCCTTGACGTCACGTTCGCTGTCGAAGCAAATATATGCAACGCGTTCAAGGGCAAGATTCTCAAATACGGAGGCACGTATGGCGATAATCGGGTGATTCCACTCGTTCTTCGCTACAACGGCACTGTGTACGAGAAATCCATGAATATGCTAACAACATTCCTGCCAGAGATCACGGACTCCTTCCTAAGCAAACACTGCTGTCTTGCAGTAGCGCGCGCTAATGAAGAAGCCAAGCTGCATTACACCAGCTTGATCACTAATGCTCTGCATGAAGGCACCATCGCGACGAAGTAAGGTTAGAGAGACCGTCAAGCTACCGGAAGAAGGGCACTACGAGCGCCGCCAGGCCTCGAGGGTGTGGGAGCAAGGCAAGAAGGCGAAGCCCAAGGCAACGCTGGATCGGACGGGCTCGGAGTAACCGTCGAGAATTGAAGACTTGGAACATGAGCGAGTGAGAAAATAATACTGCCGTAATAGGATAGCTCAATTGTTACTAAACGCTCCACCGCAGCCAACCTTGGTATCTGCCCCATCTGCAAATATATAGTTGCCGGACTACGACATCTATACACTCAGCCGCTTCTGCTCAAACACTGACAAGTTAGCCCTCGATAAAGCCTACAACTAACTAAGCGAAAGCTTCACATGTTCGAAAGTGGAAACTCCCGCGCACATCAATCGATTCCTCCTCTCTTTTAAAATGAAGGTTTCGACACCAAAGCAGCATACCGTCTTCTTAGAGGACGAGAATATAATGCTTCGCAAGCTGCGCACAGCTGTATCACGCGAATTTGCCCTCCAATCAATAGGCAAAGCTTATCAAAGGCTTGAAGATCACTACGACAAAGTACCACGCGTCTATATTTCTGAATAAGAGTAGCGCGAGGAATTTAAACGTAAGCACCCGGATTCCAAGAACCTTTAGTTCCCTCCGTTGCCAACCGGCATCGCGATGTAAGAACAAATGGATCCAATCACCGAAGATGAAATCAAGTCGATCATTCTCCGCATCAAAAAGGGGAAAAGCTCCGGAGACGACGGACTGACGGGTTCACACCTTAAGTACCTTGTCTATTAGCACGAGCACTTCCTCAAGATCCTGGAATTCTTCTTTAACCAGCTGTTAAGCAATCCCGCTCATCTGCAAGACTGCAAACAATTATTCCGCTTCCGAGCAATACTTCTTCCAAAGAAGTCGGGCGGTTTAAGACCAGTTAGTTGTGAATCAATGATACTAGCCGTGTTCTCTTCGTGTTTAAAAACGAGGCTGATGCAGCAAGTCGATATTCACGAACACCAATTCTGCTTCAAGAGCGGGGGTATTACTCACGCTCTAGCAAGGGTTGAATAATTCAAAGTTCAGGGCAAAACGCTAACCCTAGCCGATTGTACAAACGCGTACTAAGCTATAGACCACAATGCGATTATGCACGCCCTGCAACTTCAAGGAGTCAATTCTCTTTTTGTTGAGTACTACCGCGCCTATTTAAACACGCGGAGCTGTAAATACGCAGATACACTTACTACAGGCGTGCAGGCTGGTAATAGTGTCAGTTCACTGGCATTCAGCATCTGTCTGAACTACGTCATCACTGCTATGGAAGCTAAAGGTTACCAACTCACTGTATTCGCAGACGACATTTAAATAAGCCACGACCCAAACGTCGACAAGGACGTGGTTCTCATGGAACTCTCTGAGCTTCTCCAACCGCTAGGTCTCGAACTGGCGCTTGAGAAGTGCTCATCTACCCAGAATGGTGGTGAAATCACCTTTTTGGGTCAAACCTTTTCGCAAACATCAACCTCCTCACTCGCTGAGCGGTTGACAGATAAGATCGATAAGTGTCTCAAAGTCTTAGAGGCCTCCCCGATCACGAACCATTAGAAGTTCCTTCTTTTGCGTTCCGTGGTCCTTCCCAAAGTAAACTACGCTCCGCTAGTCGACTTTGCGCCCAAGACGCCATTAGACAGTTTCGACAACTAATACGGACCCATTGACTAGATGGTGTTCAAGTACGCAAGCGATCTCTTCGCCGTCAAGGACTTGTCTGAGACGGAGTAAGCCGATTTCTTCACAAATTCTGCTTCGAAGGGCGGACTAGAAATGGTCGTGCCCTCATTATACTACGACTTCATGTAAGCCTAGTAAAAAGCGGTTCTTGCTGGAGGCGTCGGCATCTTCAAAGCTTTGCGCGCAGAATACCTCAAAACCCTTCAGGATCACCCTGGAGTACCGGCCATTGGCTATGCCATCAACAATTTCACTTATCTGACCGATAATGAACTCTTCGACCTAATAAAACACCGATTTTAGGTTTTAAACAAAGAGCTCGACTCGGACAGCAAGTGCTTGTTATGTGGAAATCGAATGACCGCCCAACACGAAATCAAGTGCAACCGAAATGCCGGAATCCGAACTGTTCGTCATGACTATGTTATGAAGAAGGTTCTAGCCAAGATAGACCATCATCGTCACCCTCGCCCGGTCGACAAAGCCCATGGTAATCTACCCTCATCCGACAAATTGGAGAAACCTGATATAGAATTCCAGTATCAAAACGCAACCTATGTCCTTGACGTCACGTTCGCTGTCGAAGCAAATATATGCAACGCGTTCAAGGGCAAGATTCTCAAATACGGAGGCACGTATGGCGATAATCGGGTGATTCCACTCGTTCTTCGCTACAACGGCACTGTGTACGAGAAATCAATGAATTTGCTTACCAAGTATCTACCAGAGATTACAGACTCTTTCCTGAGCAAGCACTGCTGCCTTGCAGTGGCGCGCGCTAACGAAGAAGCCAAGCTGCGTTACACCAGTTTGATCACCAACGCTCTGCACGATGAAACAATCGCAATAAAACATGGTTAGAAGAGAGACCGCCACGCCACCGGAAGAAGGGCACTACGAGCGCCGCCAGGCCTCGAGGGTGCGGGAGCAAGGCAAGAAGGCGAAGCCTAAGGCAACGCTGGATCCGGCGGTCTCGGAACAACCGCTGATAATTGAGGATTTGCAACATGAGTGAGAAGATTTATAACATGACTCACTCAACAGCAACAATCCAATAATACATCCAAACGCAATAAATAAATATATACTAGTTATTTTACTAGAATTTTACTAGAATTATTAAAATATATATTATTTTTGGTACATCTCAAAAACATCCACTCAATATTACTTCAATCACAGTAATAATTGTAATAATTGTAAATAAAGAAAACTTTCCTGATGAGGAAAGCCTGAAAACGCCTGAGCCTTGGAGCTCTATTAGAGCTAATTATTTTAGAGTTAATTATTTTCTTATTTAATAGTATTTCATATCACTTCCTTTAGAAATTCATAAATTTCAAACTTGGTGAGATGTAGGCCAACTGCTTTTTGCTTGTTGATGAGGCTACTAACACTTAGGGTTGTTATATGCACGCAAAAACACGTGAACGCGAAAATCTGCGTGCGTACGCTAAAACACGTAAAAACAATTTTCTGCGTATTGGTCGGTTCAATTTTGATCAATATTACTACATTTATATAAATAAAAATAATAATTTGGACTTCGCCACTTCATAAAATGAAAAACAATAACGTAATTATTAATTTTCAAAAAATATTGATTTACATATTCTTTATAGTAGGATAAATTATTATTTAGTGAATTTTAGTTGGTTTATTAATGAATTATAGAAATATTTAGTACAAATTTAGCTGAAACAAAGTAGTAGTACTTATAATTGAATAAGTATTAAAAATAAAAAGAATTATTACATTTAAGAACACGTCAATACTATTAATCTAAGATTTTAGAAAATTTATTCTACATGAAAATTTTGACAAAATAGTCGAGATAATATAATGCAAAAATAATTGTACGAGTAAAGACCAATATCTGCGACATAAATATGATTTTTTAATTTTAACATAGTTTAGTTGATAATTTTCACCAGGCAATGATTATTATTGTTCTTTGTGTTTTTGTGTAAAGCTTAACTAAGCTAACTAAGCTAAATCTGTTAAAAATAATAGTTAACAAATAAATCAATAGAATTATAAAACTAATTACCGGTTAATAACTTGGTTAATATTTGCAATTTAAGTAAAATATATATAATTAAATTAAAATAGTAGTGCTACGCAATTATATTGTAAATATATTCTATTTTTGTATAAAAATTATAATATCAAATTCGTTAAATATTAACTTTATAAAACAATATAACAAATTTAATAACAGAAACAGAATAAAACATTAGTAAAAGTAAAATTTTTATTGATAATAGCGTATTGCATCAGGAATAAATATTTTAACACAAAATATATCGAAATGGGAGGAACTTAGTGGTTGTTGTATGGAATTTATGACATTAAATAGTGTAATAATTAATAATATGTTATATTAACCTATAATATAATTTTTAATATTTTTGAAAATTGTAGAAAAGCATGTAATGTCAATACATTTCATATGCAAAACTCATTTGTTTATGCAACCTCTGCGTGTCCTATACGCACGTAAAAACAAATTTCGTGTCCTGCGTGCCATATAACAACCCTACTAACACTACTGTTCTCGTTGATCCTGGAGACCGTTCCGAAAAGATTCAGGATTATATTTCAGTTTATGATTTCAACATTACTCATATTTTGCTCACGCATGCCCACTTTGATCATTTATTCAGATGTGGTTTTTTCAAATCACTGTTTCCCGCTGCGAAACTCCTCGTTCATCAAAATGAATTCCGATTTGGGCTGGGAACAAATAATTTGCTCAGAAGTTCGGTGTTAAAATGCCAGATGATTACATATATTAACCTGATGGGACATTTACGGAGGGGATATAATACAAATAGGTAACTCCAATTTAGAGGTTGTACTCACCTGGTCACATTCCAGGTTCAGTGTGCTTTTTAGATAAGGAAGCTAAAATAGCTATTACTGACGATACTTATTTATCCAGGACATGGTGGTTGTGCAAGATCTAGTAGAGCTATTAGAGTTGCGGAAAAGATGATTTGAAAAATATTTTATACATTATAGTATTTTCAAGTCAAATTTTCGTTGATTTTTTGTATATTATTAAGTTACTTGTATTTTAATTGTTTTTTGAATAAATATTTATAGTATATCATTTAATTATAATTTAAAACAAGAACATCAATTCAGAGGTGAAAATAATTATTTGATAATATATTTTCAGTAAAATATATTAAAAATTTACCCAATTCAAAAATGCTCTTTTTGATTATTAATGTCTACATTCTCACTTTTCTGTCTTTGATTTTCTTCCGATATCTTCTTCATGGTAACTTCTCACGGAGCTGTGCGAGATGCTGCTTAGTTCTTCATTTCTCTGGTGATCCGATTCGTGCTCAATGGTGTCCTTGTTCGTGCCCGGGTGTGTGGTCGAGCTTTCGCTGCACCTTTTGTCCTTCATCTCAATCGCTTTGCCTTTTACTTTTCTCAGGTCATTCACTACGTTTTTGGTAAGAGCTTCAAGTTTTTACTTCCTTTAATCGGCCTTAGCGATCTTTTACATCTCCAAAACGACTTGCTTTTACGGCTTAAAGTTACTTGGGGTGCTTATAACGGCAGTTATGTTTTCAGATCTGGGCGAGTCAACTACTGTTTTATCCTTTTAAAGGTTAATTGATGAAACGGAGCAACGTATTTTCAGCTTAGAAATAGTGTCGTCAATAGATAAATTCTGCATTTTCTGCTTGGCTAGCTCGTACTGCTCAGTGGTAGAGGTTTTGAAGAAGTCCTGGAGCTCCTCGAGCTGCTTTAGGATTTACTTGTCCTCCTGCTCCTTAAGCTCCTTCTTCTAAACCTTGCGCTCATAGTCGTCCATAACCAGTGGGACGTAGGATGTTTCAACGTAGGACTCGACGTTAGACGCCTACTGGTTATCCATACGCATCAGCACCCACACACCTCTTCTGCACTCTTCAAGGCACGGAAGGAAGGTTTTGTACCAGAACTGAGTAGTTATGTAGTCCATCTTTGGTGAAAGAGTAAGCAACCAGAAGGAAACACCAAAATAATCGAACACATGACAAAATATGACCTACCACAAAGTTAATTAACTTGGTCGGCGCACATACTTTCCAAAGGCCCACTTCTCTGGCTTGTCCTTGAACCGGCGCGCTCCAGAGCCACCAACTACCATACCCCAATCTTCATAAATATCAAAAAATATCTTGAATCCAGAGTCAATTAACTTAGTTGTTACAAAAACCCAGTAAGATATGGTATTATCTTTTATTTTTGCTATTTAGTTGAATGTGCAGAAAATATTGAGACCGAATTGAGCCATGTAAATAGCGTGTGGATAGATTTAATTATTAAATCTAACTCTCCTCCAAGATTAATAGACTCTGTTAACGTTCACTAAATTAGCTAATGTTACAGTAACGTAATCAGGTGCCCTATTGCAACTTATGATACCAAATATATCACGTAATGCATCTCTGCACGAGCACATTGATGAACAGAACACAAAATGATGGAATTCGATGTTCTAACGCCATGGTGTAAATATTTTAAACAAAGATTCAAAGAAATAAGAGGCAATGCAGTCTTTCCCTTTTGACTTGACTATATTTATTGTTATGTACATTGGAATGAGCAATTTCGGAATGCACAACCAATAAATGGGTTTCCACATACCAATAACCGCGTAAACTTCCTTTTAAAACATGAGTGGAATTTAAAACCCGTTGTTCTTCATTATACCCATGTAGCAACATCCTGTTGTAATGAAAACGATACAAATGTGGACAGCTCCTATAGCAACTACTTTCAAGTGCTCTTTTCTAGCGATTCCCTCTGGAATGCCCAAAATGAAACGATAATTAATTTTTCGTTTGTACTGGAACATGACCATAAGAGACCACACAAGAAACTCTATAGCAACCATAAAGTTTGACCTAATGAGCATTTATTAAATAGCTGTTAGTTAGTTTGATTTCTGTCTAAAGAAGAAAGCCTATAAATTCAAGAAAATCAAAATAATCGCAATTGCGAACCCGCTTTACATTCCAGTTTCAACGGCAACAGTTTGCTAAACTTGATCCTTTCGTCTTATTTCGAACAAAGCTTTCTTTGCGCACACATTAAATAATTACGAATAGCAATTTGCAAGCACATTCTCAATTTAGTCGAAATGCTCGTTTTTATCAAATTATTTTTCTTTGCACGTTTCTTCCAATAAAAATTATGCGTCAAATGCAAAGGTTGATGCTTTATCCTACAACACACAAAGTTTTCTAAGTTAACCAAAATTTGAAAGCGCATAATTTTGAAGTTAAGCGGCTTAATTTAGACACTATCTCATTTTATCACTTATTACGGTTCTTTTTGATTTCTCTAGATTTATACGTATAGCTTTATTTGTCATTTACTAAATTTCATTTGAAAAGATAATTATTTTATTTAACTCTTCCATAAAGAATGTGTCTATCATATTTATGTCTAATTACATTTCTGTGAGAAATTTTTAGGATAGTTTTTTAATTTCTTCTTATTCTTCGGATATTGGATAAACTATATTTCTGGATAAACTCATCCGTCTTAATGGGTTTTCTTTATCCATTATATCAAGTGTATCTATTTAGTTACATATTGAGGTAAGAACAGTGTTTCTTACACAACGGTGGTGCCAATCTGGATTAACTTCATACTGCATTTGGAGTGGTTTTGATTGTGTCTAAATCTTTAGTTATTTATGTTCAAATGCAGATTATAACAGAATATTTTGAACAGTCAAAAGAAAATATTTTGAACACTAAAATTTCCAAATCACTGATTATATTATATATTGATATATTATATGTATATAGCTATTTAATGCGATATTAATTATTAAAGGTAAATCCGTATCCAATCCTCTACAAATCTAAGATTTTGTCTTAAAAAACTATAAATAATAAGGAACTGATATCGTCAGCTTATTACTGTGTTTAATATAGTAATTATAGGTATCCAATCAATAAATCGATTGGGATACGTATCTATTTACATTAGTTCTAATGGCGTGTGGTGCTTGGTATAGATAATATTTTTCGCTAATACATAGCTCAATCGTTATCATCATTGATAAATATGAATACAACGTATTAGTTACTTTCAACTCTCATTTTCATTTTCCCATTCCAATATTAATATTATCAAAATTTTCATTTGTAATTATAATTAATCTCACAAATTACTCTTATAAATTTGAATTTTGACAGTTAGTTTGATATAATAATTTATGAGTGATTGTATTGTATCTGATCAGTATTGATCAGTTATCTTTTTTTTGATCAGTTATCAACACAATACATGTATTTCAGATTCAATGCTAATAGACCAATCCTTTATTACCAAAATCAATAATACACATAAATAGTCCTCTCTAACCAAAGGTCAACGTTTTTCCTCACACAATCTAAACTATGGAGTTTGTTTTTGAGATTATATTGGTTTATTAGAATGAGCGAGTGATAACTATTATGTGTACTATAATATATACTATTATCTATTTATCAATTTGTAAATTCTTTTTATTTCACTCGAGGTCCATGTAAACTGGACACAGCAGCAATCCCGGTTGGCACTTCAGATCGAACGGTGTGAAAACGCTCCTCAGAATTTACGGGCCAACGGCCGCGAATATTTTTTAATTCTCATTTTCTTCTTCGTCCGGTTCCTCTTAATTCGCCCAGAACTGCTCAAAGTTGAATTTCTCGTCCACCTTGAGGATTTTCTCCTTAGCAGAATCTTATTTGGAATAACCATAAACCGCTAAGAGCTTCCTGAGCTTCACATCTTTTATGAACTAACAGACCCCGAACTTATCCTGAATCTTCTCCGCTTGCGAGAGCATGAACGCTGACGTGTTGTACAAACGCTAGTTGAACGCAGCTAAACCACCAGTGTAATTTGAGAGGAAAAAACCCTCGTAAGAGGTGTTATTAGTTTAAATCGTCTTGTGCCTGAGTAAATTATACAACGCGAACAAATCAAGGGCCTTATCAGGCTTGGTACTTACTTGCAAACGCTTCTTCACATAACTGTTAATCAAATCCAACAAATAAGTATTCGCAGCTTGGTAACGCTGAGCTAAAGATGAACCACCAAGGCGCTCCATGTGGAAGAGCAGCTTAGCAGGCTCAATTAACGTAGTAGCCTTCTAGAAGAAACGATCAGGCGGCAAATCAAACAACAATGACAAATCTTCGGACTCCTCGCCCTTCTACTCCTTAAACACCTCCAAATACTTAGTCATGAACTTGAAATGCTTCTAAGCATACTCGAAACCAAAGTAACGAGGCTAAAATTATAATGAGGCGCCAACCGCCCCTGCACCACGAGCAAGCTTCAAAAGCAAACTCGGCTCCAACTCATTCTTGTAGCTTAATTCAGCAGCACCGAACAAACCCAGAGAAGAAGAATCTTCGGGAGAGAATATTGAGCACAACGCAGATAAAAGCGATTCCCCTGAAAGAGCTAAAGCTGTTGTGGCTTATTTTATTTAATGAGAAGAAATTAACTCTAAAGATGCTTTTATAGGTTATTTTTGTTATAAAAGCATAATTGCGTGATCAAATGAAACAGAACGAATTAAATCTTCGTCTCTTATCTGATAAGCAAGAAGCTTTGCAATGGAATGCATATCTTAGTGCTTCAAAAGATCTACCACCTCGCGGCAACAAGATGAATCTTGAGTTAATTAATAAATTCCAACAGCTTCAATTAATCTTCTTATTGCTTGAGGTATATTTTCACTTAATTTAAGTCTTGAAGATAGACCTTCTTCATCATACTTAACTGAACATGGTAAGTTCTCGTAAAAGATAGATTCCTAACAACCAGCCCATATTAAAGCTTCTTTAACACCCATATAATTACCACATGCTGCCAATAATGTTATTCCAGTAATAAATTAATATTTATATGCATCGGCTTTACTATTTGGAAGCTTTCTTGAAAATTGATAAAACCCTATCTTTTATTTTGTAAATTCAGAACCAACTTTCATGCATTCACTATTCGATCTTGTCATTGATCTAATATAATGGCATCCTAAATTATTTGCAAGTTATGCCAATGATCTGGCTGTTAAAGCAATACCATTAGAACATCTGTGTTCTATCATAGATAAGTCGTCATCAGGGTTTAGCTTTCCGAATGTATCAAATTGATAATTTTACATAAAGTCAAGCATTTGTAATACTTATTGTGCTCCAGATTCTTATGGATAAAATATTTATGCTATTTTAGCAACATTTTACAAAACATTTTAATCATCTAGTTACGCTAAAGCATCTGATGAGTAATCACCACAAAGTTATAACATATATTTAGACTTTTAGTCTTTCATTGCTTTGTAACTTGGTGTTTAGATGACTTTTGCGAGCCCATTTTTGAGTTCGTTACATATTTTCTTATTATTCGTAGAAAATGCCTTTTTGACCTAATCAGAGGTTAGATTTTAACTTTCGCTGAGATCACTAACAACTTAGCATATGGGTTTAAGTATAGTTTGAACACAACACTTTGCACTTAAATCTTTAAGGAATAGTTTTCTAATACTGAGATCTCGAGAACTGATAACTAGTTCGAATGGTCGTTGTGGATGGATTCCAATTCCATAAACATCCGAATCTAGTTGGAATTGATATAAAGTTTCTTAACTAATCCAATTCCACACAATAACAGATCCATCCCATGATCCAGAGATACATATGTATGGAATTTCTGGGGAGAATACTATTGGTCTAGCGTTAGCTTTATGTCCTTAAAGTGTTGCGGCACATTGAACTTTAAAGTTAGAAGCTCCATCATATTCAAATCTATATACTTTTACTTCTCCAGAATCGCAGGTAACTCCAATAACGTTTTTCATTTTTGGATGGAAAACAACTTTAAAGAGAGGTGAATCAGAAACTGCGAATTTTCCTATTTGAATAGGAGCAATATGATTGTGCTGTAAATTATTTTTGAGATAATAACTTCTAATCTAGTCTTTATTCTGAGTAAATAATCTCAGATCATAAACTCTAACATATCCATCCTCACATGCAATTGCTAATAATGGTTCGTGTGAACTAAAACTGCATCCTATCAGTTTACAAGTATTTTAGCAGAATTCGATGTAATTTTCACTTAATTTAAAGGTGTCAGAGTCCAAATGAAGAGGTTACTCAAAACCATAAATACGACCGATGCCATCAGCTCCAACAGAACAGGCGATGCACTTTGGATATGTCGTCCAAGCTATATCACATACTCTTTGAGAATGTGGAGAATATGAAGCATGAACTTAGGAACGCCAAATATCAACAACAGCTACATTTCCTTTAAATGATCCGACCATCATTAAACAAGAATCTTTACGAGGGTCCCAAGCTCCAGAAAGAAGTGGTCCAAGTATTGACTACGTGTCGATCATCCCTTGGTGCTAAATATTCTTCTGAATGTAATTATTAGAAGATTGTGAGTAAAAGCGTTGATACCCTGATTGTCCAAATTATTAGTCAAGTTAGAATGAGTCAATTCCGTCTTTCCAAACTTTTACGGTTGCATCTGCGGACACAGAGGCGAACATGTTAGAGAATGACGGGTGTGGGAGGAATTAGAATATGCTTTCGGTGTGATTTGCTTGTGTTTTGTAGATGATGCTTTTTGCGTTGAAGTCGTACACGAAGAAGGTGCCGTTTGACGCGATTCCGTAAATGTACGTTTTTAATACACCAGCCGTTGTAAGTAATGACGCTGATTTCATAACGATTACCTACCCTTAATGTGTGACCTGTACTTATTCCAGAATCTCTTCTGACGTGAAAAAGTCGTCTTGCCCCATCATGTTTATAATTCTTTCATTAATACCCTTGTTGTCAATGTATTTTTTTGCCTGTTTAATTACGGATGAGATGTTAACGAACACAATCAGACCCGTTGTGAGCCCGACCGCTATCATTCCCGGGTTGTTATGAACGAAGCAAGAGCATTTTGCAATCGGAATTCTCCTACTCCCGATCATTCTCGGTTTGTTCGCCTCGTTGTCGTACACGGTCAGGTAGCCACCGTACCACGACGAGATGAATTATTGAGATATTTAACTTAACGGATCAGAGGATAGGCTGTACACGGTTGAGAAGTTGATGTTGAGCCATTATAAATAAGCTGTGGTGAAGATAGTATCGCGGTCTATAGGAGCGTCGAGCTCGAGCTGCTTATCGCCCTTTTTGTTAACAGGGAGCTTCTGTATGTCAACTTACTGAGCGGATAACGCTTATTCGAGTCGGTTAATAAGCGCATCCATGTTTGAAATGGATACAAGCTCGCCCTCCAAAGCTGAGCCGAGGAATAAATTGTCATTCTGAATCAAAATAGAGTTTATCAGCGACTTCTATGGAATTGTGAATACCTTGTTGTTCAGCGTATTCAATATATACAGATTCTTCTCCGATTCCTCAAAAGCAAACAAAATATTCGCACGAGTGGGATGAAAATAAAGCAACTAAATCTAAACACCAGAAGACTAACGATCAGTCACACCCTTGTTGTTCTTCTAGTCGAAATCGAAACTCATGGAATAAACCGCAGTATCCGGCTACTGCAAAGTATAAATAAACAAATTTCCTTGTCTAGTTACAACTGCCAATTGACCAGTTTACGATACTGACATTGAAACTAATCCTGAAGACTCTTTTGTCCCGGATTTATTCGTTAAATCACAAGGAGCTGTTAATGTCGCATGGTGTTTAAATGGATCCAATTAAAATATAACTATATTGAAATTTCCTAAGTAACATACGTAATTACGCCAATGCGCAACAGAAGTTGAAGTATAAACACTAGCACCGGTATGTACACGGTCCAACTCCTACATAAATTGAGATGTGGAAATTTTGAATGCTCTTAAAATGATAATAATTATTATAATTAATGTTTAGTGAGATTAAACAGTTAAATATATAGTTGAATGCAACTTTTACAATTAATTTTAACATAAAGACTTCATCTACATTATATATCTATCCCGGAACAGATTAGTTTAATTGGTTTTATTTCCTCATTGTTTTAATCTGGTAAAATAGATTAATTTAGAAAATATATATAATCCCATATATTTTGTGATATTGTATTAGTAATAACATTTAAATATAATTAAGTATATGTTCACTCCATTATCAAAATGGCGCTTTTTGAATAATAAGTTGAATAAAGATTTAATAATTTCTATCATTTATTGTCAGATGATACAAAGTTATAAGTAGATTAATATAGCGTGTATTTATAAAGTATTATCAAGGAATAATTCCTAGACAAATTTGGTTCGTTAAAACTTCAAATTCATAGGCGTAAACTATATGTTATGTATGAGGACTTGTTAGGTTGTGATCCAAATACTGATCACGATTCACCTAAAGATGTTTTCCCTTTATTCTAAGAGTTTATTAACACATGTGAAAAAGATCTATCAAAAGCAATATACCTTAACCTTTCGCATTTGTTTTAAGAAGCAGTTATTCAAATTTTAAACGCTGAACTACTTGATAAATAATAAACAGAATGTGACAAAAATAAATTTGATTACAAATCCTAAAATTAACAGCATTTATTACAAGGCCTTGAGGCTATGATAGATTCAAATCACGGTGTTATCTCAAACTATTAGAAAAAGTGGAAAATAGATGATAACATTGTTGCAGAATAGAAAAAACAATTGAAAGCTATGAGTTTACTGTATTAACCTGATAAATACGTTGAAGATGCTTTATTTTAGATTAGACAACAACAAAAAGAAGACGAAGAATATGTTAAACTGAAATAATAAAATAATAGCCAAGATGTAATATATATGTAAATCAAAGAACATAAAAAGGAAATAGAGAAACTAAAATTTGATTTAGAAACAAAAGAAAGTGAGATTTTACAAAAGCACACTATGTTATAAATTAAAGAAAAAAGAATTCAAGATGATGAAAGAATGTAAAAACTATCTGAAGGCGAGATGGAACGTTTAAGATTAAAAATTAAAGTTCTAGAAGAATTGCTGGCATAACCTCCTAAAGTTGTATTATCAGCAGACACTAGCGAAAAAGATCTTAAAATATAGGATTTAGAAGATTAACTTAATTTTAAATCTGAAGAGTATTCACGACTTTTTACAGAATATTCAAAATATTAAGACGAGGTGAGAATCCAACTTGATCAAGCAAATCACCAGCTTGGTTATCAGATTAAAGAAATTGCAAAGAATGCGAAAGAAAAACAAGCTTTATTTGTTAAATTAAACAAAGCCGCTGCAGAATAACCACCTGAGTAAATAAACAAATAAACACAAACAGATCCAATGATTCGTACCCTCGATCATTTTTAGGAAGATAGCGCAAAGGAGGATTTAGAAGCCAAAGAAAATGCTGCACGAAAATAGAGGCTAGAGATTGCATCAATTCAGACAATGAAAAATGGATTGAAGAAAAATAGCGGATCTGTTTTGAGTTAGCAATTTTCTTAATTATCGGGATATTTGCCCAAGTCGTAAACAAAGTTAATCATGGAACATAACAGCGCAGCAAATAGCACTAGTGTATCTCCTCCTGCTAATATTTAAATCAAGAAAAATAACCTACCCATTTTAAAGGTGACAGATAATTAAGCAATTGTAGATTAACCAGGAAATACTATTGGTTCACAAAAACGTAGCATAGACAGTTCTATGGAAACTGAAATTCTTGAAATACGCCGTAACATCAAGAATGATTCAGCACATGGTGATATTCCAGTGGTTGATCCTAAGTATCCAGGCCGTCTTTTAATGCAAGCGATTAACTCCAATTAAAATGAAACAATATCTGTGATGCAATCTGGTATATCTAATGATGGATTTGACGCGCGCATGTAGTCTCAAACTGAGATGGAAAAGGAGATTATGAAGATGATTTAGTCCCAATAAGATAAGCTCGATTCTGACGCTGATATGTCAATAAGTTCGCGTAATTCCTCAGCGATGAAGTCGCGCCCACCAAGTGGTCTAAATAGGTCATAAACATTCGTCCTTTCAAACAAAGAGGATACGAAGAAAGAATTAGTGAAAACGGACATTGACCTGAAGAAGTCAAAAATCCTCAGTGAAGATGAGGAGCAGGACGACGTTGACAAGTTAAAAACTGCATTAAAAGCTTTAGCTCTATCTTCAAAGTAAAAGGATACTGATATTGATGGCTTAATGAACGAGCTTAAATACGCGTTCAAGGTGCGAGTTGATGACGTGGAGGCTTAAATCCTCCAAAATAGAAAGAGGGATCAAAAAATACTTGCATAATTGTCCGAGGAAACAGTTAAGGATATTAAAAAGAACGTAAAGAACAACCTTAAAACGGCCGTCACGATGGTCCACCCTCTTATTTCAACCAGAATTAAGGAACAAGTTAAACAAGACGTTGAACTTCTATAAACTTCCTATCAAAAACTGAATAACATAAACGAATTCGCCCAAGAACTTAAATAATACTGCGAAAAAGGAGTCCAAGTTCACTCAAACAGTATCATGCCCCAAGCAAGTCTTGCAAATCTTAAAAGCCGACTTACAAGCCTACGCCCAATGCCCTCAGAAATTAACCTTGAGCATTTGAACACAGGACCATTAACATTGAACACAGAATTCGACAAATTCTAACAGTTCGTAAAAGCGGTGGTGAAAGCAAAACCGCAGCTTGACTTCGCTAAAGAGTATGTACAATAGAGATGCCAAATAAAGGACGTTTTCAGCCGCTTATACCAGGATGCCAGTTTAATCAAAACAAAAATGACACAAATACGCGATATATACTAATAAAACCTTTGCACAGAATAAAAGAAAAAATCGAACAATATTGACCCATCTAAAACAATGCGCATCACATTCGAAGACCAACTACTTGGGAACGTTAAATCAGTATGCGTTCAATTCTTCGAAAAAATTGGAGAAAAATTCCCAATACAAGTTCAACCAGCACTCGTGCTAAATAGCGGATTCGACGACGATGATGTTCCAGAATACCAAAAGAAGAGAGGAATGCTAAAAAGCGCGTTTGCAAGCAAAATCGGAGAAGTAGTCAGACCTAAAACAAGCTTAAACATCAGCAAAGTTATTGTAGGAAGCGACTTGGACAAAATATGAGTATATTATTATTTGTTTATTATTTAATTGTTAGTGTCTTTTTTTATATACTTGACACACATTTTGACATGATTTTGAACATTCTAATATGATATTTATGCATTTGGTGATGGGGCACAAAATGATATCTAGCACACCACTCCTCCAAAAATGAACATAATTCAAATAGTGACCGAGTCATTAATGCAATATGAACACAAAAATTTATTTATTCTTCAGCAAAATCATTGAATCGTTGTTTAAAAATAAGATAAATGAAAACTAATGCAACTATTGAGTAGGCAAATAAACTGCTTGAACTCATCAGTATAGTTATCTTTAAACATTATATATAATATATAAAATTATATAAATTATATAAAATTATAATATAAATAATAATGCATGAAAAAACTCATGCAAAAACGATCTCCAATCACTACCAAGGCGTTTCTTCGTGAATTGCGTTTACAAACATTTTATAAGTATGAATTTCCTTTTCCTTCATTTAATCAATAAATGTTTTTATGATTCGTTTTGTGGATTCGTTTTTCAATGAAAAAGACTTCATTTTTATCTTTCTGTCTTCGTTTTGATAAATAGTTTTCGTTCTGTTCGCGATTAGAATTTATCTTTAACTCGGAACTTGTTATTAGTGCATTTAAAGCGTTTGATCCGCGAAAACGTCCAAGTAGCTCAAATCTGTGATGTAATTCCGAGAAACGGTGAGATAATGCAACTTAAGAAACTTTAACGGCTCGATATTCACAATCTGGTTCTCGTTCAAGTCCAACTCCATCAAAGGGAGGAATTGGAGAATGTGAACATCTGAAATTCGATTGAAGCCCAAATAAAGAAATTTAAGGTTTCTTAGGTTTCTTAGAGGTGATATATCTGATATACTGTTCGAATACATGTTAATGTTGGTTAAAAGGTTCAATTTTTACAACGGGTGTTATTCGAAAACGCTTCCAAAATAGTTAAGTGCTTTAAAGGCTATAACGGTGATAAATCAGCAATAAAGTTGTTCCCAAGGTTTAACTCGTTTAAATAGACCAAAAACTTAACAGGATCTATGGAAGACAACAAATTCTCGAATAAGTTTAAACTCTTCAACCAAATCATTTACTCCAAACCAGTTATTGACTCAAGCTTGCATTTATTTAAGTATAAGCTTGTTACCTTCAAAGGTAGTTCCTTGAATATTATATTATAACATGAGAAAACAGTCAAACTGTTAACAGATAATTTATCCACAAATGATAAATCCAATAGCTAATTGTTGCTGATAATTTTTAATTCCTGCTTTTACACATCATTTTGGTATTTTTTAATCATTTTTGTTTCATAATCTTCTTCCATCAATGAAGTGATTAAACATTGTATCAAAATATTAGTTTAATTAATATGTTTAAAAATTCACTCCATTCATGATATAAACAGTGTTAGTAATCTTAACTGATATATAATGTCAAAGCGGGTTCTAATTTGACGGAAAGATTTGTGTTTGTAATTTATTACTCAGTTCTGATAAACAATAATGTGTATAATCGTGTAAAGATATAGGTGAATCTTAAGTATCTGGATAATGTGTATCATTAATATCTAAATAGTCTATAACATGTTCTAATAATGCTGATTGTACTAGAACTGGTACGATATGTTCATCTGGAAAGTGCATATGTGATTAATCAAATGGTTATACTGGAGATGCAGCTATGTGCTTTAATTGTTGGGTAAACCAGCAAGTAATATTGAATGAATAATGTATATCGTGCCAACATGGAACTATTTTTTTAACGAATGAATGTATTTGTGATGAATCGTCTGGTTTTGCAGGAGTAAATACTGCTTCGTGTATTGATTGTTGGTCTTAACACAAGAAAATAGTTTCTGGAACGTGTTAAGCTTGTTTAGCGCATAACACGGTTGTTAATAATTTATGTGTGTGTGATGAGTCTTTGGGATTCGCTGGTGTGTATACTAGTTGTGTGGATTGTTGGTCGAATAACTAAACGATAGTTTCTGGCGCATGTTAGTCTTGTTGGCTTGGTTCTACGTTTTGGGTTGATTAATGTATGTGTAATAATTCAATTGGGTATGCTGGCTCTGATCCAACGAATTGCGAATTCTGCTGGGGTGCTGGGAAACCAGTTGTTACCGGTATTTGCGCCACGTGTGAGGCCAGATCAGTATTTGATACGGATGAGTGCGTGTGCGATAATTCTCTTGGTTTTGTAGGTGATAATAATTATTAGTGCATGGACTGCTGGTCAGTGAACATGTTAGTGGTGAACGGAGACTGTGTTGCGTGTCCGACTGGGAATAAAGTCGTTTCTGGTGTTTGTGTCTGCGATCCGGCTCAGGGGTTCGTGGGTTCGAATTCGGCAAGTTGTGAAAACTGCTGGGGAAATGGAAAGGTTGTGGAGGGGAACGCGTGTGTGTAGTGTGCGGCTGGATTCGTTTACGGGTCCGCGAACGAATGCGTTTGTGCGAGAGGATATAGTTTGGTAGGAGGAAAATGCGTTAAATCGAATTAAACAATTATTATTGGAGCTAGTGCTGGGGGAGGTGCTGCTGTAATTTTAATAATAATTATTATTGTCGTTGTTAAACGCAAAGCTAAAAAAAATCAGATGAAGAAACTGAAGTGAGATTTGAATATTTTTAATTAAAATGTTCTTTTGTAAATAATGTATTCTAATAGTGTAAAATGATTCATTTAACAGTTACCTATCATCAGTACTAAGGCTCAAATTAATTACTACTTACTATTCTAATAGTACATGATATTTTGTGCGTTTTTGAAGAATTTCTTCCATTTGAATATATGTTTATATTAGTTATTAAAAATGTGCGATCAAAATAATTATACATATTCTGTTAATGTTTCCACATCATTAATAAAATGCTCATTTTCAATAAAATAATCGTATTACCTAAACACTGCCAAACATAGGTGGAATTCTCCGGTTCCAACAATAAGAAATATAAATCTGAGCTTTGATGTTTCTTAAAATTGATGGATCATCCCAGTTTCCAGAGCTTTAACAATTTTTTGATTTTGATAAATTCTTAATAAGAAACATAATTTAATTTTTAAAGTCGCAACGAGTTAGAACTAACTAGAACCCGTAAGTAAAGCTATAATTCGATTAAATAAATGAGTTATTGCTATTATTTCTGAATGGTCAAAATTCGGGGTTACTTTATTACATCTGAAATATAATCCCATCAAGGCAATACAGTAAAAATAACAATGAGACAATAAAATGTTGTTAGTTATTAATAGTAGCTAGTAGGCATTGAAAATTCGCACAACAAATTGGCTATGCACTCAGACTTGCTCAAATTAAAAGATTAGATTAGTATTCTAATAGTATATAGATAGTATATAGAATTTTGATATTTACCAATATAATTACTTATAAATGTAAATTATTTTTAATGTCTAGTCATCCTTTTAATCCGGTCCCGCCGATTTGTAAATCTAAAGAAATAATACTCGTGTAGGCTATTAGATTCATAGATTTTCTATTGTTCCTGTAGATTTTTACCTTTCATTTATAAGTTAAAAATTATATTTCACTTATTAGCTTAGTCATTTTGGGGAAGTGTGAATAAATTTTACCATTCGTATTTTAAAGTCAAAAGGTGATAGGCCATTGCAAAATAATTAATTTAGCTAAATGTGAGTAAATTAATGCTTTCAAGTTTCTTTTGCCATAATTAGCTTTCATGATGAAGATTACAATATGTTTTTGCTAAAATTGTTTAAAAAATAGCATCTGAAGTGGTTAATTATTTTAAAATAATAATAATAAAATACACCTTTCAGGATCACCCTGGAGTACCGGCCATTGGCTATGCCATCAACAATTTCACTTATCTGACCGATAATGAACTCTTCGACCTAATAAAACACCGATTTTAGGTTTTAAACAAAGAGCTCGACTCGGATAGCAAGTGTTTGTTATGTGGAAAGAAAATGACCGCTCAACACGAAATCAGATGCAGCCGAAACGCCGGAATCAGAACAGTGCGCCATGATTACATGGTGAACCGTATCCTGACCAAGATAGACCATCATCGTCATCCTCGCCCGGTCGACAAAGCCCATGGTAATCTTCCAGTATCCGACAAATTGGAGAAACCTGATATAGAGTTCCAATACAAAAACGCAACCTATGTCCTTGACGTCACGTTCGCTGTCGAAGCAAATATATGCAACGCGTTCAAGGGCAAGATTCTCAAATACGGAGGCACGTATGGCGATAATCGGGTGATTCCACTCGTTCTTCGCTACAATGGCACTGTGTACGAGAAATCCATGAATATGCTAACAACATTCCTGCCAGAGATCACGGACTCCTTCCTAAGCAAACACTGCTGTCTTGCAGTAGCGCGCGCTAACGAATTTTAAAATATTCCTGTGATTGAAGTAATCGATTATTGAGTGGATGTTTTTGAGATGTACCAAAAGAGTGAGCCGATATATAAATATAACATGCGATTACTATTTTAGTCTCTCTAACGTTAAAATCGACATGAAGTTTATTTTTTCAAAAGTAGTAAAGAAGTCAAATAATCACAACCGTAAATTACTACATAACCTCGTTCTCAAGGGGGTAACCTTTTCACTTATAAGGGGGTTGCCATTTTCAACCCCTTTTTAGTGAAATGTATCCAAAATGTATCCAAAAAATATTGTTGTATTTGAAAGGTCTGTTGTCAAAAAACAGGGCTAAAACGCATGATATTTGGCACTCGCTTACAAGGGGGTAACTTCATGTCCAACCCCCTTGTAAGCGAGTTGACCTACCCCCTTATAAGCGAAAATGCGACCCCCTTCTGAATGAGGTTATGTAGTAGTAATTTGATTGACTTTACAATTTAGTTATATATACAATATTATTTTTGTTATTGTAACTTCTCTAAATAAAAATATTTACTAAATAAAACTGTATACAAATGAAATATTGGGACATGTGTGTTATCTGATAACACAATTACCATTATTGTTCTAACATAATACTAAAAGCTTGTTTGTGTATTCTTTAAAGTCAAACAAGTCAAATGAAAATAAATAAAACGACACTAAATTTATATATTTTAACATATTCGTATATAACGATTCTACATAACTAAATTATCAATTATTATTAAGAAAACTTGATCGGCTACAAAAATACAATCAATCGATATTAAATCAATCTAAATAAGTGATTGTAAGTAAATTGTTAGTTGTAATAATTCAAACACTAAAATATAAAGCACATTAACACTTCACAATGAACCTAACTAAAAAGCCACAGAATGACAAGTTAAACCATAAACTATTTTTGGTCACAAAAAATGTCGAACTTAACGAGTTCAATCTTCAATCTCCTCCTGAAGACATCACCGTCTTGGACAGAAAACTATTTGATAAAATGGAGTCTGCCATGTTAACCAAGAAATACTTGAAGTAAAATAAGAATGTATATATCAAGGGAATCTTTGAAAATGATGGTACAAGAGCTGACTTTGCAGATATGTACAATTTAATGATAGATGGTGCAGCTGGTTTTATTTTAGAAACAGAATAGGCTAGAGTAGTTTAAGGTGCTATTGAAACTGTATAAGTTTTCGAAAATGAACAAATTTGATGTAATTCATAATTTTTAATTTCTTAAAATTGTAAATAACCAAAGAAATGAAAGAAATGATTACCCTTTTAGAATAAAAGAAATGGTAAAATGATTTTATAATATTGTTTATATTTAACTGAATATAATATTGTCCCACTTCAAACATGTCAATAACGTTTCAAAATACAAAGTTCTAAAATAACCCTGATGAACAAATTTATGCACTTGACAAATATTTTTTGATTTATGTTTATTCATCGTAATCTGTATAGATTTGGGATAATTTTCAATAAATATTTTCGTTTTAATCAGCTTTCAAGCCAGTTTCTGTATAGTTATTTATGGATGAAGTCACCTTTGTAAGTTATATATCTTAGAGTGGTGAAGCATTTTTGATTAATTTGAGTACGAAGTAGATAAAGTCTGTGAATCTGCCTCAAGATTTATTGATGGCCGTTTGTTTATTGTGTAATAAGCAATTTATGTATGTTTTTGCAAATACGAAGCTTTAGGTACACAACCTGTCAACCACTGGTATATAAACCCTGATTGGGACACTTTCCAGTGCTCCTCTACTGTATAAGCAGGTTAATAACCAGCTCTATGTTGTTTCAAAGAATCAAACATGTTACAAAATATCGAATACAATCCAACAAATTAGCACCGAGCTAAAAATCATAGGTGCATTCGCGCATAATACCCAATTTGTATTCTTGGCCAGCGATGGATGTCTGTACTCAGATTTCCCGGTTCCAACCGAAGCCAAAGCAAGTAATAATTTATTTAGACAGAAAAACTCAGTTCAATTAATTTTAAAACAAGTTTTACAACTCTAATTAACACCTGAATCCGATAAAAATATTTGCTTTCAACACAACAATTACATATTTGTAAAACCAGCTGAGTCTCAAAACGTTGCCATTTTCAGCAGTATAACAGGTGAACTACTTTCACAAATTAACTTACCTGAAAAATCAAGGCAAATGCAAGTTAACGGAAACTTGTACTTTAAAACGGAGGAAGGCCTAAAACTGGTTTAATTCGGAATTGTTGAAGAGGCAGTGCAAAATATGAGGGTTTTACTCAGCGGGTCGTTCAAGGAGAATTAATATTCGTATCAGTATAAATTTTTATAGTTTAGCAAGTATTTAGAAGAATGCGATAAATTTTAACTCACAAGCAATCCAAGTGGTACAAAAAATTTTGTATATAAAATTATGAACTTCGAAAACTTGCAATAATTCAATTAACTTGAAGAATGTGTAATTTCTTCAATCATTATAGCAAATCCCATCGAAAACAACAAAACATAAAACATAAACCAGAGCTTTAAATCTAACATTGACACGCTCATTTCATAATTATTCTCATTTATTAAAATAACTATGAATAAAGAAAAGACGTTAACCACCATTTCTTTAAAATTGTTATTCAGTTTGTTAATTCAAATCGGAGTTACCTTAGTGCCATCACTCAACACATTTAAATTTGACATTTTAAAACTGACATAGATTTAACCAGCTTTGCTTAAAAATTTAGAAGTTAATACTATAAAATTATGTTTATAAAAAGCTATGGATTTATGGTATGAAAACGAATATAGATAATTAGATTAGGAAGTAATTTTATTTGCTCATCATCTTGTAAAAGAATTAAATATTCATAAAATAACACCAGATACTGTTAAACCGAGTCAAAACATTGATATTACAGAAAATATGGTATTTAATTATGTTAGAGTATAGGCTCAACGACAAACTAATCAAGAATAGTAACTAGAAAGTCAATTTGATAATATTCTTGCTAAACTTGATTAAAAATTAAAGGTTAAAGTCTAATTATTTTGTGAATAGGCACTAAATATTTCAAAAGGTAATATTTTCAAAAATATTTATAAAAACTCTTCTATTTACACTGATTTTAACGGGTCAGAATCAATATTAGCAACTTAAATTGTTCCTGTTTAACCATTGATATTTAATTCGAATAATTATGAGAATAATTTCATCTATAACTTTACAAGCACAGTATTTTAAAATCCTAACGATTTAGAATAAGAATTAATTAATATTTTAAATATTCATAATGATCTTTGGAATTCTTTTGTATTAGAGAATAAAACCGCGGTACGAGAGAAAATTATAGAATATATTTAAGAAATTAGCTAAATATATCCATTTTCATAGAACGAGGAATCTAATTAAGAAAGTTCTTTACATACTACCACAATGGAATTCTAATTTTCAATGATCATAGATTAAGAGGCTGAAAAATGCTTAGATGAAAGTTTAAGTGAAAAGTCAACTTCTATAAAACTAAATAATTAGAAGTTAAATTAATATGTTTATTAATTCATCTAAGAACATGCATTTATAACAAGCGAAGACAGGGCTAAGTCTAAAATTAACTGTATAGATGCTATTTAGCTTCTTTTCTAGTTATCTATAAGATCAAAGTTTAAAGACAGTTTTAAATATGCCCTCAATCTTTTTACAGGCATAGATTGTTCTTAAGAAGCTTTTAATATCAAACTTCGCTTAAAATAATTAATTTTAAGTTATGCTTCTAGTATTTAGAACTAAAACACAATTTTTGATGTTATAATAAACACAGCGTTAGCAATTAAAAATGAACCAAATGGTTCAATATTAGCGTTTTTATTATGCATTGCTACAATGAACATTTTTAGTTACTATGACTTTGGTTAAGTTGTAAGTGGCTACACAGACGATTAAAAACAGCAGCTATTTTGCATTGGGAAGATAGTTGAGGCAGCTCTTTGCACAAATTGGGTATTAGAGTGATACATGTTCAATATTGTATATTTCCACTTCACTATATGCGCTCGCCAAATTCTAGGCTTCAGTACAAGCAGGCAAATATTGATGAGTCAACGATACGTGTGGAGGATATTTAATCGGGCTAATACGATGAGTCTCTTTAAGATGCGTTGGGTTATTTGCAACAGCCTCAGGCCATGTTGAAGGTGAAGGGTTTTGATTTGTTGTTGGTTGGTGGTCATTAGGATGCGTTTGACGATAGTGAGATGGCGGACATGATTTACGACGAGATATTGCAGATTTTCAATCTCACGGATGCGCCATAGTTAATTTAGTCGCTTTGCTAGGGCTTAGCAACTGTTTGCAGCTGCGTTTCAATGCAATCGGTGTCCAATTATTGCGCGTTACTTATGCAGCGTTTATACCTCACATTGAAGCAAGCCCACTCGCTCGCGTATCCTGAGTCTTTGTGCATTAACACGCTGTCCATATTGCACGCGTGTGACTACTTCATAAAGCGTTTGTGCTCTCAGCCAGAAACGGCATTTACCAGAGTGCAGGAAACCGAGTAGGTTTCAGATGCGTTTTAGCTTCTTTTGAACCTGTCCATTTAAATATTTGGTTAATATGGGCAGGAGTTCGTGTCAACGGTGAACGGGTAAATATCTGAACCTAGTAGGCACATCTCATTATTGATTCAAGTTTACGTTTAAATGAGCGTCTTTTTGGACATCATTCTGAGCCACCCGTTCACGAATTTGTAAGTTGTTCAGAGATTCGACGTTAGAACAGCTCAGTAATTGGTGAGGGGGTTGAGTAATAATTAACCATTAGTGTCTTAACTGGTGCGTTTATTCTCAGGGGCCGTGTTTCAGGTGATTGAGGATGCGGAATACTACCTACAGCTGATCCGCGCTGACTCAATCTCTCTTATTGAGCAAGTGCTAGTTAGTAGGGTGTTCGCATCCCGAATTTTTTAAATTCTGCTTGATAACTCGATTGTTAGCAAGTACATTGATTTAGCGATCGCATGCGTATCTCAAATTACTGATGAGCGCGTGTTCGACGATGTATCTCTTATACATCAGTTATGTGTGCACGTGTGTAAGCCGCGTTCATAGCTAGACCCGTTTTTGCGTGCGGCGTATTCGAATTTTATTCAAAGGATTGAGGATTTGCGTTTCTCAGCGTTCGGACCCGTTTTGGGCTAAAAACTGATCAATTCGCTGTTCGAGAACAAAATTTTCGATTTCGTTTTAGGGGTGGGAGGTAATGCCAGATACAGTGTAATATAATAGGCTCTGTGCAGAATATTATGTTCCAGATTTGTATTTGTAGCTGTTGCGCACTCCAAACTAAGCTAGATTCTGATGAAGCAGTTAATGAATCAAATTCTGGATTTGATGCAGCAAAATAAACTGAGGAGTGGATGCTACTAACTGAAAGCGTTCGTAAATCTCATTTTGTGCCAAAAGGAACCTGAAATGTTCATGCGGCAGTTTTAGGAGTGGAACGGAATCGTGCGCTTATACACCGCGAAAAAGAGAGCGCTGAGAGTCACGAACGGCGACGTCATCGTTTACGCTGTCTTACAGAAGTGTTAAAAACTGTTTGAGGAATGGTATGGAACGGAAGGGTAAGTTTTCGATGGCGGAAGATTACGCTAATATTTGGAGATTCAGGGGGATATTAGTTAAGATAAACCGTTTTTAGCGCAAATGATATAAAGCGAAGAAGTTAACGCACTTATGGATGAAATGGGAGTTTGATATATAAATTTAATTTGCACATTTTGAACATACTTTAAAAATACTTGCTCAAAACGATTCAAAATAGTTAATAATTATTTTGCAATCAAATATAATAAACATGCATTTTGACATCGTAATCAATTTTAGTGAATTATATTAGTGATTTAGTGTGTCAATCGCTTTCGATTGTTCAAAAACAATCTCACTAACGAAAAATTTGAAAACAAAAAAGATACCGTAACAATATAGCAGAGCGCAGGGCAGAGAAAAGCCATGTGGCGTTCCAAACCCTCTTTGCGTAGTCTGCTATCTCTGCTCTATAGGAAAGCGGTGGGCTCACTAACAAAGAGCTGTGCGAGAAAATAAATGAATATATAGCAAACAGGCGCGCTGTGTTTTGGAAGAAACTCCAGATAATGTACAAAGAGTACATTAGCTATGAAGACAAACTGGCGCTGCGAGATGTGCTGGCGCGAATGCCAAGCCAGCGGCCGTGGTTGACGCATTTATCGAAATTACTGGCAGCGACCAGTACTTCAAGAGAAACCTGGTCATGTACGTCGTGAACACGAAGAACGCGTCGCAGAAGTGACGTTTATACAATAAATATTATGTTATACAGGAGAATATTTTTGGTTAATGCAACTTGTTTCGTTTGTTCTACAACGTGCTCATGTTCTTAATCCCTATTTCAAATCAATTCGTAGAATTATACCATTTTACTTCAAAGTAATCAAATATAATTACTTACACAGACAGCTATTAAAGTTATCTGTTACAAAAACGGAATTCGTGTTGATTCATAATATATGTAGTATTTAAATTACTTCACGTTCGGAAATAACTTCATAGACACGGGCGCCGTCCTAACTCAGTTTTGTGAACCCTTCCATAGATTTAAAGAGTTAAAGCTATTTGAAGTTATATTATCACACACGCATTCGGATCAAATACCATAGAACTGCTCGGCCAATTAGTTCTGGGTCCTTTCTTCGTTCTCTTTTTAGCATATCATTTATTCTTTCAAATCTTATATTATTATTTACTTTCCGATTTCTATGTTGTCATTCTCTTACGGTTGGCTTGGCTATACTTGCGCAAAGTACATAAGTTTCAACATAACCACTCAGAACCTGCCTATTCGCTTCAACTATATGGAAATCGCAAGAAGTTGGAGCAAGTGAGTGTAGCGGCTGCCAACAGAACTATAATTCAGAATTGCAAAGAATTTAGAATTGTATTTAGTAGTTGTATTTAGTAGGTACGTCCGCGTTTGCACGTGTTTTACTACATTCATAACTTTTGTGCCGAGCCAAGAAGTTTGGAATTAATGTTTGAATTTGATAGGACGATGAATAGATATTAAATCGTTTAGCGGCGAAGGGAAACGAATTAATTTCACTCGTGAGGACAGATGACTGTCGCAGAATACTGATTTGAATTAGTGCAATCCGAAAATATTTTCGTTCCAACCACATAAATATCTTTTGCATAATGATTTTCACTTGTAAATATTCTACCGACGCACTATTCAGGCTGCGTCCGCGCGGCTTTTTCCTCACCAGAACACGAGCGGAAGCGCGTTCTACAATCTAGCGCGCCAGCACTCGCCATGATTTCATTCCGTGGCACAAAGTCTATTTAAATCCAAATCCAGTTCCAGGTCTGGAGTTATTTCCTAGCAATTGGAATGGACCTAGAATTTAACTGACGTCACTAACGCTGCAGGTTTATTTGAGCGACTCTGTTTTCGAAAACGACTTACCCATGAAGTAGGGCTTTGTCCGAATTCGACCGCCGGCGTCAGAAAACATAGCGGACACAATTTGGCGCGCTGTTTCAGAAACCACCACTGTAACTTCATAGTGACAATGAAGGCCGCTTCAGGTTCCTCGAAACAAGTGGAGTGCGTTTGAACCTTTTGAGCTGGACAACTAAAGCACTACACGGCTTGAGTAAACTGTTTCATTAGAGTATCCCTGCGACGAGACTACCGAAAGCACGCCGGATACTGCCCTACAGCTTTACGCAGCGAGGTCACCGACGTAGTACCGTGCTCGTTCGCGGCGACATGGACGCCGTTCAGGTCTGGCCCGTTCCAGCACACAGCTGCCAGACACAATGTGCCGTCGGAACAAAACTCAGTTCTCTAGTTAGTTTGGAACGGATCTAGATCGCGATGTTCATGATATAGCTGGGCGCGGAAATGCTGCTTCAATGGCCAATCGCACTGTCTCCGCGGACCATCCGGATACGTTTAGCTCCAACCACGTCACGCCACGTTCGAGGCGCTGATTTTATTATGGTCGTTCCGGCATTTAAAAGCTTGTGAATTTTTGGGAAATTAATCAAGTTTGGCGGCGCCCACTTATGTTGCAGCGCTCCGGTTGAAAGAACACGGCACGGCGGATGGTACGTCCGCGTTTGCACGTGTTTTACTACATTCATAACTTTTGTGCCGAGCCAAGAAGTTTGGAATTAATGTTTGAATTTGATAGGACGATGAATAGATATCAAATCGTTTAGCGGCGAAGGGAAACGAATTAATTTCACTCGTGAGGACAGATGACTGTCGCAGAATACTGATTTGAATTAGTGCAATCAGAAAATATTTTCGTTCCAACCACATAAATATCTTTTGCATAATGATTTTCACTTGTAAATATTCTACCGACGCACCATTCAGGCTGCGTCCGCGCGGCTTTTTCCTCACCAGAACACGAGCGGAAGCGCGTTCTACAATCTAGCGCGCCAGCACTCGCCGTGATTTCATTCCGTGGCACAAAGTCTATTTAAATCCAAATCCAGTTCCAGGTCTGGAGTTATTTCCTAGCAATTTGAATGGACCTAGAATTTAACTGACGTCACTAACGCTGCAGGTTTATTTGAGCGACTCTGTTTTCGAAAACGACTTACCCATGAAGTAGGGCTTTGTCCGAATTCGACCGCCGGCGTCAGAAAACATAGCGGACACAATTTGGCGCGCTGTTTCAGGGACCACCACTGTAACTCCATAGTGACAATGAAGGCCGCTTCAGGTTCCTCGAAACAAGTGGAGTGCGTTTGAACCTTTTGAGCTGGACGACTAAAGCACTACACAGCTTGAGTAAACTGTTTCATTGGAGTATCCCTGCGACTAGACTACCGAAAGCACGCCGGATACTGCCCTACAGCTTGCAGCGAGGCCACCGACGTAATTACCGTGCTCGTTCGCGGCGACATATGGACGCCGTTCAGGTCTGGCCCGTTCAGCACACAGCTGCCAGGCACAATGTGCCAAATCGGAACAAAACTCAGTTCTCTAGTTGGTTTTGGAACGGATCTAGATCGCAGTGTTCATGACAGCTGGGCGCGGACATGCTGCTTCAATGGCCAATCACTGTCTCCGCGGACCATCCGGATACGATTTTAGCTCCAACCACGTCACACCACGTTCGAGAGCGCTGGTTTTATTATGGGAGTCGATTTCCATTTAAAACTTGGCAATTTTTGGGGAAATTAATCAAGTTTGGCGCCCACTTATGTTGCAGCGCTCCGGTTGAAAGAACACGGCACGGCGGATGGTACGTCCGCGTTTGCACGTGTTTTACTACATTCATAACTTTTGTGCCGAGCCAAGAAGTTTGGAATTAATGTTTGAATTTGATAGGACGATGAATAGATATCAAATCGTTTAGCGGCGAAGGGAAACGATTTAATTTCACTCGTGAGGACAGATGACTGTCGCAGAATACCGATTTGAATTAGTGCAATCCGACAATATTTTCGTTCCAACCACATAAATATCTTTTGCATAATGATTTTCACTTGTAAATATTCTGCCGACGCACTATTCAGGCTGCGTCCGCGCAGCTTTTTCCTCACCAGAACACGAGCTGAAGCGCGTTCTACAATCTAGCGCGCCAGCACTCGCCGTGATTTCATTCCGTGGCACAAAGTCTATTTAAATCCAAATCCAGTTCCAGGTCTGGAGTTATTTCCTAGCAATTTGAATGGACCTAGAATTTAACTGACGTCACTAACGCTGCAGGTTTATTTGAGCGACTCTGTTTTCGAAAACGACTTACCCATGAAGTAGGGCTTTGTCCGAATTCGACCGCCGGCGTCAGAAAACATAGCGGACACAATTTGGCGCGCTGTTTCAGGGACCACCACTGTAACTTCATAGTGACAATGAAGGCCGCTTCAGGTTCCTCGAAACAAGTGGAGTGCGTTTGAACCTTTTGAGCTGGACGACTAAAGCACTACACGGCTTGAGTAAACTGTTTCATTAGAGTATCCCTGCGACTAGACTACCGAAAGCACGCCGGATACTGCCCTACAGCTTTACGCAGCGAGGTCACCGACGTAGTACCGTGCTCGTTCGCGGCGACATGGACGCCGTTCAGGTCCGTTCCAGCACACAGCTGCCAGACACAATGTGCCGTCGGAGCAAAACTCAGTTCTCTAGTTAGTTTTGAACGGATCTAGATCGCGATGTTCATGATATAGCTGGGCGCGGACATGCTGCTTCAATGGCCAATCGCACTGTCTCCGCGGACCATCCGGATACGTTTAGCTCCAACCACGTCACGCCACGTTCGAGGCGCTGATTTTATTATGGTCGTTCCGGCATTTAAAAGCTTGTGAATTTTTGGGAAATTAATCAAGTTTGGCGGCACCCACTTATGTTGCAGCGCTCCGGTTGAAAGAACACGGCACGGCGGAAGGTACGTCCGCGTTTGCACGTGTTTTACTATATTCATAACTTTTGTGCCGAGCCAAGAAGTTTGGAATTAATGTTTGAATTTGATAGGACGATGAATAGATATCAAATCGTTTAGCGGCGAAGGGAAACGAATTAATTTCACTCGTGAGGACAGATGACTGTCGCAGAATACCGATTTGAATTAGTGCAATCCGAAAATATTTTCGTTCCAACCACATAAATATCTTTTGCATAATGATTTTCACTTGTAAATATTCTACCGACGCACTATTCAGGCTGCGTCCGCGCGGCTTTTCCTCACCAGAACACGAGCAGGCGCGTTCTACAATCTAGCGCGCTTCCAGCACTCATATGATTTTCATTCCGTGGCACAAAGTCTGGCCCAAATCCAAATACAGTTCAGGTCTGAGTTATTTCTAGCAGTGGAATGGACCTAAATTTAACTGACGTCACTAACGCTGCAAGTTTATTTGAGCGTCTGTTTTCGAAACGACTTACCCATGAAGTAGGGCTTTGACTCGAATTCGACCATGATCGGCGTCAGAAAACATAGCGGACCTGGTGGCGCGCTGTTTCAGGACCACTGCTGTAACATCATAAGTGACAATGAAGGCCGCTTCAGGTTCATCGAAACAAGTGGAGCTGCGTTTGAACCTTTTGAGCTGGACAGCTAAAGCCTACACGGCAGGAGTAGCTTTGTTTCATTAGAGTATCCCTGCGACTAGACTACCGAAAACGCCGGATACTGCCCTACAGCTTTACGCAGCGAGGTCACCGACGTAGTACCGTGCTCGTTCGCGGCGACATGGACGCCGTTCAGGTCCGTTCCAGCACACAGCTGCCAGACACAATGTGCCGTCGGAGCAAAACTCAGTTCTCTAGTTAGTTTGGAACGGATCTAGATCGCGATGTTCATGATATAGCTGGGCGCGGACATGCTGCTTCAATGGCCAATCGCACTGTCTCCGCGGACCATCCGGATACGTTTAGCTCCAACCACGTCACGCCACGTTCGAGGCGCTGATTTTATTATTGTCGTTCCGGCATTTAAAAGCTTGTGAATTTTTGGGAAATTAATCAAGTTTGGCGGCGCCCACTTATGTTGCAGCGCTCCGGTTGAAAGAACACGGCACGGCGGATGGTACGTCCGCGTTTGCACGTGTTTTACTACATTCATAACTTTTGTGCCGAGCCAAGAAGTTTGGAATTAATGTTTGAATTTGATAGGACGATGAATAGATATCAAATCGTTTAGCGGCGAAGGGAAACGAATTAATTTCACTCGTGAGGACAGATGACTGTCGCAGAATACTGATTTGAATTAGTGCAATCAGAAAATATTTTCGTTCCAACCACATAAATATCTTTTGCATAATGATTTTCACTTGTAAATATTCTACCGATGCACTATTCAGGCTGCGTCCGCGCGGCTTTTTCCTCACCAGAACACGAGCTGAAGCGCGTTCTACAATCTAGCGCGCCAGCACTCGCCGTGATTTCATTCCGTGGCACAAGGTCTATTTTAAATCCAAATCCAGTTCCAGGTCCGGCGTTATTTCCTAGCAATTGGAATGGACCTAGAATTTAACTGACGTCACTAACGCTGCAGGTTTATTTGAGCGACTCTGTTTTCGAAAACGACTTACCCATGAAGTAGGGCTTTGTCCGAATTCGACCGCCGGCGTCAGAAAACATAGCGGACACAATTTGGCGCGCTGTTTCGGGGACCACCACTGTAACTTCATAGTGACAATGAAGGCCGCTTCAGGTTCCTCGAAACAAGTGGAGTGCGTTTGAACCTTTTGAGCTGGACGACTAAAGCACTACACGGCTTGAGTAAACTGTTTCATTAGAGTATCCCTGCGACTAGACTACCGAAAGCACGCCGGATACTGCCCTACAGCTTTACGCAACGAGGTCACCGACGTAGTACCGTGCTCGTTCGCGGCGACATGGACGCCGTTCAGGTCTGGTCCGTTCCAGCACACAGCTGCCAGACACAATGTGCCGTCGGAACAAAACTCAGTTCTCTAGTTAGTTTGGAACGGATCTAGATCGCGATGTTCATGATATAGCTGGGCGCGGACATGCTGCTTCAATGGCCAATCGCACTGTCTCCGCGGACCATCCGGATACGTTTAGCTCCAACCACGTCACGCCACGTTCGAGGCGCTGATTTTATTATGGTCGTTCCGGCATTTAAAAGCTTGCGAATTTTTGGGAAATTAATCAAGTTTGGCGGCGCCCACTTATGTTGCAGCGCTCCGGTTGAAAGAACACGGCACGGCGGATGGTACGTCCGCGTTTGCACGTGTTTTACTACATTCATAACTTGTGTGCCGAGCCAAGAAGTTTGGAATTAATGTTTGAATTTGATAGGACGATGAATAGATATCAAATCGTTTAGCGGCGAAGGGAAACGAATTAATTTCACTCGTGAGGACAGATGACTGTCGCAGAATACTGATTTGAATTAGTGCAATCAGAAAATATTTTCGTTCCAACCACATAAATATCTTTTGCATAATGATTTTCACTTGTAAATATTCTACAGACGCACTATTCAGGCTGCGTCCGCGCGGCTTTTTCCTCACCAGAACACGAGCGGAAGCGCGTTCTACAATCTAGCGCGCCAGCACTCGCCGTGATTTCATTCCGTGGCACAAAGTCTATTTAAATCCAAATCCAGTTCCAGGTCTGGAGTTATTTCCTAGCAATTTGAATGGACCTAGAATTTAACTGACGTCACTAACGCTGCAGGTTTATTTGAGCGACTCTGTTTTCGAAAACGACTTACCCATGAAGTAGGGCTTTGTCCGAATTCGACCGCCGGCGTCAGAAAACATAGCGGACACAATTTGGCGCGCTGTTTCAGGGACCACCACTGTAACTTCATAGTGACAATGAAGGCCGCTTCGGGTTCCTCGAAACAAGTGGAGTGCGTTTGAACCTTTTGAGCTGGACAACTAAAGCACTACACGGCTTGCGTAAACTGTTTCATTAGAGTATCCCTGCGACTAGACTACCGAAAGCACGCCGGATACTGCCCTACAGCTTTACGCAGCGAGGTCACCGACGTAGTACCGTGCTCGTTCGCGGCGACATGGACGCCGTTCAGGTCTGGCCCGTTCCAGCACACAGCTGCCAGACACAATGTGCCGTCGGAGCAAAACTCAGTTCTCTAGTTAGTTTGGAACGGATCTAGATCGCGATGTTCATGATATAGCTGGGCGCGGACATGCTGCTTCAATGGCCAATCGCACTGTCTCTGCGGACCATCCGGATACGTTTAGCTCCAACCACGTCACGCCACGTTCGAGGCGCTGATTTTATTATGGTCGTTCCGGCATTTAAAAGCTTGTGAATTTTTGGGAAATTAATCAAGTTTGGCGGCGCCCACTTATGTTGCAGCGCTCCGGTTGAAAGAACACGGCACGGCGGATGGTACGTCCGCGTTTGCACGTGTTTTACTACATTCATAACTTTTGTGCCGAGCCAAGAAGTTTGGAATTAATGTTTGAATTTGATGGGACGATGAATAGATATCAAATCGTTTAGCGGCGAAGGGAAACGAATTAATTTCACTCGCGAGGACAGGTGACTGTCGCAGAATACTGATTTGAATTAGTGCAACCCGAAAATATTTTCGTTCCAACCACATAAATATCTTTTGCATAATGATTTTCACTTGTAAATATTCTACCGACGCACTATTCAGGCTGCGTCCGCGCGGCTTTTTCCTCACCAGAACACGAGCTGAAGCGCGTTCTACAATCTAGCGCGCCAGCACTCGCCGTGATTTCATTCCGTGGCACAAAGTCTATTTAAATCCAAATCCAGTTCCAGGTCCGGCGTTATTTCCTAGCAATTGGAATGGACCTAAAATTTAACTGACGTCACTAACGCTGCAGGTTTATTTGAGCGACTCTGTTTTCGAAAACGACTTACCCATGAAGTAGGGCTTTGTCCGAATTCGACCGCCGGCGTCAGAAAACATAGCGGACACAATTTGGCGCGCTGTTTCAGGGACCACCACTGTAACTCCATAGTGACAATGAAGGCCGCTTCAGGTTCCTCGAAACAAGTGGAGTGCGTTTGAACCTTTTGAGCTGGACAACTAAAGCAC